>PVKP010034182.1:0-24426 GCA_004027715.1 Plecturocebus donacophilus | reverse complement strand
TGCAATGCATGTTGATGATATGAATAAAAATGTAGATTCTAAAATGTAAGTCAGAAGTATACTGAAACTATCTTCTTTAAAATGCATTGTTCAGCACAAATTAGCAGTGAAGATAAAATTAATGTTATATGCAAAATTAGGAGCCCAAAGTCAATGTATATCATTCCCTTGAAAGCATATTATGGGTTTAGAAAATCCTTCATGAAAAATTACCTTATGATATTCACACAAAGGTATTATTGCTGCTAAACAAATTGCAGTTTCTCAACATTGATCCCAATTTCTCCAATATAAAAATACCAGAAAGAAGAGGAAGATTAATTTCTTTCTTTCTTTTTTTTTAATTTTTATTTTTTGAGACGAAGTCTCAACCTGTCACTCAGGCTGTAGTGTAGTGGCACGATCTCAGCCCACTGCAATTTCTGCCTCCAGATTCAAGAGATTCTCCCACCTCGGCCTGTCGGGTAGCTGGGATTACAGGAGTGCGCCACCATATATGGCTAATTTTTGTATTTTTAGTAGAGATGGGGTTTCACCATGTTGGCTAGGCTGGCCTTGAACTCCTGACCTCAGGTGATCTGCCTGTCTCGGCCTCCCAAAGTGCTGGAATTACAGGTGTGAACCACTGCACCCATCCAGGAAGATTAATTTTAAATGTCATTTCTATAATCAATCCACCTATAGTTCCAAATTTATTTCTATTTTTCTCTATATTGGTTACAGTCATAGTTTCTTTAAAGGAGAGATTTATATTGATGAGGGAATAGTATGTTTTTTTCTGTGTCTTACATTAGTACTTCTCAAATGTTCTTGTGCATACAGAATATGGGGGATCTTATCAAAATGCAAATTCGGATTCAGTAACTTTAGGTTGGGATCTGAAATTCTGCATTTCTAACAAGCCCCTGGTGATGCTCTGACACTGGATACTTGGAGTAGCAAGTTTCTAGATATCACATGTGATTTGAAGAATTACTGTGAATATGAAGTACCAAGGCTGGGTAAAAAATGTAAAATTGAAATTGACTGACAAGCACATTAAAGACTTTTATAGATCATTCATCAACGTATGAAGCCCTAAAACCCTGAAGTTGTCTTTTAAAATCTAATGTTGTTATGGCTGGGTGTGGTGGCTCAAGCCTATAATCCCAGCACGTTGGGATGCCAAGGCAGGTAGATCGCAAGGTCAGGAAATTGAGACCATCCTGGCTAAAACAGTGAAACCCCATCTCTACTGAAAATATAAAAATTAGCCAGGCATGGTGGCAGGTGCCTGTAGTCCCAGCTACTTGGGAGGCTGAGGCAGGAGAATTGCTTGAACCTGGGAGGCCGAGGTTGCAGTGAGCCAAATTGCACCACTGCACTCCAGCCTGGGCAACACTGCAAGACTCCATCTCAAAACAAAAAACAAAACTAACATTATTTCACTAAAATATTGCAAAGTCTTTGTTACAATAACTTACTAGATTCTTTCCAAATAACTTTGTGCCTTTCAAGATACAACTAGTTTTGCCAATAGCAATATCAATGGAGAATGTGGCTTATCAAAATTAAATACATTAAGCTGGGTACAGTGGCATGTTCCTATAGTCCCAGTTACTGGGGAGGCTGAGGTGGGAGAATCACTTGAGACCACAAGTTCATATCCAGTCAGGAAACATAGAGAGATGCCATCTCTGTATACAAATAAACAAACAATTGAAATATGTTAAAACCAATGTAGGCCAGGTGCCATGGGCTTATGCCTGTAATCCCAGCAGTTTGAGAGACCGAGGCGGGCAGATTGCTTAAGCCCAAGAGTTCAAGACCAGCCTGAGCAAACATGTCACTACAAAAACCGTCTCTACAAAATAAATAAAAAGCTTGTCATGATGGTGCACACCTGTAGTCCCAGCTACCTGGGAGGCTGAGGTGGGAGGAACTTTTGAGCCTGGAAATCCAAGCCTGTAGTAGCCACGATTGCACCACTGCACTCCAGCCTGGGGACGGAGCAAGGCCGTCACAAAAGCAAAACAAAACAACCAATGTAAGGCCTACAATCAATAAGAAAAGTTCACCAATCTGATGATCATTTCTATAAAATATGAGCTATAAGACAAGTAAGCATTAAAACTGTCAAAAAGAATTCTACTTCCACAAAGACAAGATGTCTTTTTTACAACAAATTATTAGGTCCATGTGACTTTGAGTTCTTAATATTATAATTAATCATTTAACTTTTTCAATATTTTATAATGAATTATTTGCTTGCATAATTTACATGGAATTACTGCCATTAGTCATTGTTATTAATGAGAAATAAATAATATAAACAAACAAATAAATAGTATGTTTTTATTATTGTTGTTTTGAGACGGAGTCTTGCTCTGTCACCCAGGCTGGAGTGTAACAGTGCTATTTCAGCTCACTGCAATCTTCGCCTTCCAGGTTCAAGCGATTCTCCTGTCTCAGCCTCTGGAGTAGTTGGGATTACAGGTGCATATCTCCATGCCCGGCTAACTTTTGCATTTTTTTAGTAGAGACAGGATTTCACCGTGTTGGCCAGGCTGGTCTCGAACTCCTGACCTCAGGTGATTCGCCTGCCTCAGCCTCCCAAATATAAGCCTCTTATAATTCTTATGGAATTATAAGCGTGAGCCACTGCACCCAGCCATAATATAACTTTTTTAACTTGAGGAAGGGATAGATTTTTCAAATTTGTACAAAATGCCGTATGGGATGATGGTAGCCCTGGTTTGGGTAGTGCACTAAATAGAGAAGAAAATCACCCATGGAACCCATCTGCCTGGTCTCAAGCTCTTAATATCCTGAAATTGCTCATGTGGTTCAAATAATCCAAATATTGTCTGACCAGGAGAGGATTTTAATGGGCCACCAGATAGATTGTTATAAGGATACCTGTGATATCAAGAAAAGCAGGATTCTTGGCCATGGATCTGTCTCCTGGGTACCCAGGAAGACCAATTACCAAGTCTTCATAGAAAAAATAGGAATGTGGTGGTCCTGTGCGGCATAGAATCCTGGGATTGGAAGCTTGTCCAGGGCCTAAGGCAGCTCCAGCTATTATATTAACATCAAGTTTCTTTATCCCCTCCCCAATAGTCTGCACTCCAGCCATTCAAATAACCCATCCTCTTTCTCCTCCTTCCTCTTTCCCTTCTTGTTCTGCCTCTGCTACTGATCTCTGTGTAGCTCAATTACTGAAAGAATCTGACTGGACTAATAAGGTCTCTCTTGTTCCTGCTGGACTAAACTCTCTTAACCCCAGACTTGTGTTTAGAGGACCCTTTGGGAAAAGTCTTCTAACCAGGGGACAGTGGATGGGGACCCCTCACTTACAGGATTGGGGTTAAGAACTTACTGTGTAGCAAAACTTTTGAAAAACAGTTCTTTGTTTAAAAACACTCTTGATGGAAATTATCTTTATAAACAGCATTCATTTTCCTGACTCTAAGTACCTGCTTGTTTTAGAAAATATAGAAAAAGGTAAAGAAGCAAAATAAAATAATCACTGTCCATTTTTGTTGTATTTTCTTCTAGTTAAATATGTTTGTGGCTGGGTTCATCGTGGCTCACACCTGCAATTCCAACACATTGGAAGGCCAAGGCAGGCCGATTGCTTGAGTCCCAGAGTTCAAGACCAGCCCAGACAACAAGGTGAAACCCTATCTCTACAAAAAATACAAAAATTAGCTGGGTGTGGTGGTGCATGCCTATAGTCTCAGCTACTTGGGAGGCTGAAGTGGGAGAGTCCCTTGAGCCTGGGGAGCAACCCAGGCTGCAGTGAGCCACGATTGTGTCACTGTACTTCAGCCTAGGCGACCAGAGCAAGACCCTGTCTCAAAAAATATCTATATCTATATCTCTGTAAATATAACGTACATACATATGTATGTTTCTGTGTGTATACCTACGTGCATATTTAAAATATATATAACATTGGAGATTATGCTACACATATTCTTTTTTCATTTATTTTGTGAGTTCTTTTCTAAGTAATAAAAAATTTTCACAAACACCTTGGCTACTTAGATCCCTCATCTTCTGACAAGAGATGTGCTATTATCAGCAACTTCAGTGTTGTAGGACAGATGTGCATTTTAACCAGAATTCATCTGTGTGAAAATATTGGAGGAGTAGCTGTGGGGACAACTCACTGTATTGTGCCTGGGGCTTTTCACCCCCAGACCTGACAGAAAAAAATAGCTGGTTTCTGTCTCCAGGTCAACTCTGGCAGCCGGGAATCCATCCACTGAGCACAGGCACCAAGAGGGGAGAGACCTGGCACAGGGATGTGGCGCTCCTGCTTCCGGGAAGGAGCTGGTGGTAAAGGGTTACAGGATTAGAGAGCTGAGCTGGAGGGCTGCACCTGGAGGCAGTCCTGCACGCTGGATTTACAACAGGAGCCTGGGAGTCGTATAAATGAGTAATGCTTCATGATGCTCTTTTCCGAGCGAGCTGCAAAAATTGGCAGGGGCCCTTCAGTGTGCTGTCGATGTGTCTGGAATTCAAATAATTTGATTCTGAGATACAATGACAACGGGAAGCAAGGCATTACCTTGCGAGAAGGATGGCAGAGACAGCTGCTGCAACCAGCATCCATGGAAGAGGTTGCTCGGACAACTCTTCTCCCCTCGCCGTCCCCCTGAAATCTCTATTACGCCTCGCTGCTACTGCCCTTACTCAAGGGCATTAAATTAAAAAGTAATGTAGCTGGTGATTCTTCCTTTCTTTTGCCCTAGTCCAGGCAGTGAAGAATGGGGAAAGTGAAATAAAAACCTTGACGGAAACTGATATGTCTCTTTAAAAAAATGAAGCTGACATTAGACACAGCTCAGGAGAGCACAATTTGAATATCGGGTGGCATCGCAACGCACAGCATCACCTGCTTTCTTTGCTTTTACATTTGTCTCTGTTGGCTGAACACGTTAATATTTTTCCAAGGTGTAATAGCTGGGAGGGTTCCATCAGGAATAACAGGAGATCTGGTGAGCACTGTTATCTTCCGAATCGCAAGGCGTTTTGCTTGTGCTGGTTGTCATTTCCATTAGAGGAACTGATAAGCAGATTCTGACTTCATTTGCCCAAATATTGTTGGTAGAGCATTTAGCTTTTCTGAAGCATATTATCATTATCATTATTATTATTATTTTATTATTATTTTGAGATGGAGTCTCACTCTCTTGCCCAGGCTGGAGTGCAATGTTGCCATCTTGGCTCCCTGCAATCTCCGCCTCCCAGTTCAAGCGATTCTCCTGCCTCAGCCTCCGGAGTAGCTGGGATTACAGGCACCCACCACCATGCCTGGCCAATTTTTGTATTTTTAGTACAGACAGTGGTTTGCCATGTTGGAACCAGGCTAGTCTTGAACCCCTGACCTCAGGTGATCACCCGCCCCGGTCTCCTAAGTACTGGGATTACAGACGTAAACCACGGTGCCTGGACAGCACTTTATTTTTTTAAGCCTCCCCCCACGCCGCCGCCCCAGGACACAGCATCCTGGGGAAGAGATCCTGGCAGCTCCTGTGAGCTCTTAGTTGTGATTTCAGATGTGCTGTTGTGGCTCTGCTGTCTCTGGATCTCCTTTCTTCCATCTAGAAAAGGAAAATGTTGGGCTGTCCACTCCAATTCCCTGATTCTGTTACCTGATTTGATAATTTATTACTAATAGTAGCATTGGCAAAATTCCCAGGAATTTTGACCTACCTTTCCTACAAAAATTACAGACCTTTAAAATAAATTTGGCAGACAACATTTTGACTTTTTCTTAACCTAATAAATACTTAGTTCTCAAAATGTGAACATATAAATGATAATTGCAACCAATTACATAGCGTTTACTGTGTAACAGGTATGGTTCTAATGCTTTGTTTATTCTCACAACAACCCTGTGAGATATGTAAATAGATAAAAATTATTATTCTAGGTTTACAATTGCTAAGAAATAATGTATCATATGTCCTGTTTCTGCTGCGGAAGTACCTTGGACAGACAGTCAAAAAGGGGTAATGAACGGATGAAAGAATCATCAACCGCATGCCCTGAGATCCAGATTTTCTCCTAGATTCATAAAATCAGGGTAAAACCTCGGACAAAAAGTCAATGTCCGAGGAGCACAGATAAATTCAGCAGTGGTGCCTGTTCACTTTCATGAAGACTATCCAGGAATGTGGTGACAGGTTCCCACTGACACGTTTGGATGAACTTGAAGGTGTCTTTCTTGTTACAGAGTTAGGATTGCAACCGGCCTGCATATAGTACGTGATTCTTTCCTAATTAGCAATTGCTTCTTTTGCAGCTGTTCCTCCTGGAGCCAGAGCAACCCACTGGTGCACAGGGGAATCCTGGTGTGCCTGGAAAGGGTTACAGTGAGCCTAAATCATCGACACCCTTGGCAAGGCTGTTGGACCCCAGCAGCTTCCCCGACATACTGCTGCATTCCATTCTGTATGTGCCAAGTTACGAGAACGAGTGGGAAACACCAGTAGAGAATATGTATTCTCTCTTTTCCTTCTTTCTTTTCTTTTTTTTTTTTTTTTTGAGACGGACTCTCCCTCTGTTACCTAGGCTGGAATGCAATGGCACAATCTCAGCTCACTGTAACCTCTGCCTGTCAGGTTCAAGTACTTCTCTTGCCTCAGCCTCCTGAGTAGCTGGGATTACAGGTGCATACCACCATGCCAGGCTAATTTTTGTATTTTTAGTAGAGACAGGGTTTCACCATGTTGGTTAGGCTGGTCACAAACTCCAGACCTCTTGATCCACCCTCCTCGGTCTCTCAAAGTGCTGGGATTACAGGTGTAAGCCACCATGCCCCGCTGTATTCTCTCTTTTCTGTTTGCTCTTACTGAGAATGAGAATTCAACCAAAACATCCATTTCCCTTTAAGGTCAGGAATTCCTCATAGAACAAAAAAGAGAAAATCATGTATAAAACAGCATAGTCACTCAAAAGAATCCATAGTGATGCCTATTCCAATGATGAAGAGTTTCTTCAAGAAAATAAAATCATCCCACCTTTATCTCTAGCTCTTGACAACCACTAATTTGTTTCTTGTCACTGTAGTTTTTCCTTTTCTGGAATTTCATATGAATGGAAGCATGCAGTGTGTAATATGCCTGGCTGGCTGTTCTCACTTAGTGCAATGCTTTTGAGATCCATTCATGTTGCATTTGTCAGTAAAATTCATGTTGTATTTTGCCATAAAAAGGAAAAAACAGGTGTAGTCTTCCATTTGCATATCTTCTTTAGTAAAGCATCTATTCAAATTACTTCTCCATTTTAATTGATTTGTTTTCTATTATGGAGATGTAATAATTCTTTACATATTCAGCATACAAGTCTTTATGAGACACATGTTTTGCAAGTATTTTCCCCCAGTCTATACCTTGCCATTTCTTTTCCTGAATGGTATCTTTGCAAGATTTTGGTAAAGTTCATAATTGTGTTTGCCTCTTCCTATTGAGACAGAGGAAATCACTGGCTTAATGTAAATTTTTATAAATAATTTATTGGATTGGGCATGGTGATTCCCAGGCTATGTATTTATTGTACATTCAGAACCTGTATAAGTGATATCTTGAGGTTTTGCATTCTCAGGGAAAAGTTATGTTTTCTCTCATCCAGAATCTAGACAGAGATTGCAAACCTCCTTCACATCTCTCTGTGCCTGTGGGTAGATTTTTTCCCCAGTTCACCCTTTCACTGTGGCTGTATCTCTTTGCTAGCTCTGCCTTATGTAGGATTCCCACTTCCAACCACCCATTCACAGCAATCCTCAATGTATTCTCCCTGCATGGAGCCAGATGGTAGTGGCCGGTAATTCCCCAGGGCATCTCAGGGCCAGCTTTATGCAACGTTTCTCACCTCAATTTATTTCTGGACCTGATGTTTTCTATAGTTGTTTTCCCTGCAGCTCAATTTTGCATTTAGATATTCTTGGCTATGTTTTATTCATCATTAATAGGTGTTGTGGTTATCTTAGGCCTCCGTCTTGCCCAAACTAAATGTTCTCCAGTGTAAGTTTTACTTCATCTTTGTGCACAGCTGGGTCTGACTTGTTTCACCTTCCCCTGTTGGGTGATGCTGGGTTTGTGCCTTCCTGTTCACCTGGGTTTCATTAGAAGCCATGGTAAATAGAATCAGATGATTCACATTAGTTTCTAATGATCCCAGCTGCCCAGCAGTTAAGACCAACTATCTTTTCTCTCTCTTTTTTGGAGGCAGAGTCTTGCTCTGTCACCCTAGGCTGGAGTGCAATGGCATGATCTGAGATTCCCGCAATCTCTGCCTCCCAGGTTAAAATGAAACTTCTGCCTCAGCCTCCTGAGTAGCTGGGATTACAGGCACCCACCACCTTGCTCAGCTAGTTTTTGTATTTTTAATAGAGATGTGGTTTCACTATGTTGGCCAGGCTGGTCTTGAACTCCTGACCTTGAGTGATTCGCCCGCCTCCACCTCCCAAACTACTGGGATTACAGGCATGAGCCACCATGCCTGGCCATCTTTTCTCTTTAATCCCTGGGTAATACAGGAAAGATTTTGTCCATATTCAAACGAAATTTGTATTTTCCCAGTAAATCATTTCCACTGATCACACTAAGTAAAAGCTTAAAGAACACAGCAAATTGTGTTGCAATAAACAACTAAGACAATATTGCTTCAACAAAAATCGCGCTCAAGATGGTTTAAAAAGTCCCTATTATTAGTAGTAATAATCAAAACTTTTTTTTTTAGTGCCAACAAAGTCATTTTAGCTACCTTTGAAATATATCTGGAACCAGTTGATATAGTTTGGATCTGTTTCCTCACCCAAATCTCTTGTTGAATTGTAAACCCCACTGTTGGAGGTCAGGCCTGGTGGGAGGTGATTGGATCATGGGGGTGCTTCCTTGATGAATGGCTTAGCACCACCCCTTTGGTGCTGATCTAGTGATAGAATTCTCACGAGATCTGGTTGTTTAAAGTGTATTGCACCTCCCCTCCACCTTCCTCCTGCGCTGGCCATGTGAAATACCTTGCTCCCCTTTTACCTCCCACCATGAGTAAAAGCTCCCTGAGGCCTCCCTAGAAGCAGATGCCACCATGCTTCCTGTACAGCCTGCATTACTGTGAGCCAATTAAGCCTCTTTTCTTTATAAATTACTCAGTCTCAAATATTTCCTTATAGCAATGCAAGAATGGCTGAATACACTTGCCTACTTTTCTCTATCCACATTTTAAAACCTTAATCTAAGCCACCATCATCTCTCATCTGGATTATGCAGTAGCCTCCCAGCTCATCTCTGTATGGTCCTCCATGCACACAACAGTTAGAGTAATCTTTCAACACACTAATCAGAGTATATACCTCACTCTCCTGCTTAAAAGATTCCAAAGTCTTGCCACTGCAGTTAGAATAAAATCTGAGCTCAGCCTTGTAAGATTCTATATGATTTGGTCTCACGTATCACCTTTCCTCCAGTTGCTTTGGACTTCTTGATGTTCTTTGAGCTCATCAAGTGGGTTCTTAGCTTAAGACTTCCACGTGCCTGTTCCCTGTGTTTCTGAATGCCTATATAACTGAATCTTCCTGACATTCAGTCCTAGCTCAAAGCCGCTGCCTCACAAAGGCTTTCCCTGACCACTCTCTCCCTCCTCCAAAATGACGACATCTCTCCGCATCTCTTGACATTCTACCACACTGCTCTATTTTATCTTCATTCATTGATCACTATCTGAAATAAACTGGTTCATTTATTTGTGTACGCATTTTGTTTCCTCCCAACAGAATGTACGTACTGTGGTAACAGGGACCTTGCTGTCTTGCTCACCACTGTATTTCTATCGTTAAGAACAGTACCTGGCCTCTAGGAGTTGCTCAATACATATTTACTGAATGAGTGCATGCATGCCAGCAACTGTTCTCATTGCGTTATGTAGATTACCCATAACTTTTACAATGACATGCTAATGTAAGTATATTATCCCCATTTGCAGATGAGAAGACTAGCTAGAACCACATCCATTTGTCTCCACAGATGACTCTTCTACATTTACACTCCCTCCCATTTTGTCAGGTAACATTAAATGCAATGAAAACATGTATTGTTGGCAAATGCTTTGAACACTTTGCTTACATTGGTTATATTAATATAGTTTTTTGACACAGGGTCTTGCTATGTCGTCCAGGCTGGAATGCAGTGACACAATCTCTGCTCACTGCAGCTCTGACCTCCCAGGCTTAAACGATCTTCCCACCTCAGCTGCCCCTTCCTGCAGTCCCTCAAGCAGCTGGGACCACAGGTGTGTGCCACCAGGCCTGGGTAATTTTATTATTTTACTTTTCATAGAGACAGGGATCTCACTGTTTCCCAGGCTCATCTTGAACCCTTGGGCTCAAGTGATTCTCCTGCCTCAGCCTCCCAAAGTGCTGGGATTAAAGGCAAGAGCCATCGCACGTGGCCTAGGATTTGAATTCTGTCTCTTTTTCCTTAAAATAAGTCGGAAAGTAATTTCTAATAGTCTGAAAAAAAAACAACAACAACGTTATTTGGTTATGTAAAACTAAGTTTTTGGAGATAAACAAATTAACGAAGCTAGAGGCAATATAGTCTAGAATGAGATAACCTAGATTAATTAAAGTCTCAGCTTTATTCCAAGCCTCAGTTTTCTCTTCTGTAAAATTACGATAGAAATATTTGCTATGTAGGATTGTTGTAAAGACCATAAAATACTTAGGATAGTGCATCTGCCTGGAAAATGCTCAATGAAAGTCATGTTTAATAACATTGACGATGATAATGCTGCCAAGAATCAGAATTTTATTGCTAGAAAACTCTAAGAGATAAGTTATTCACCGAGTGAGAGGTTGGGCTGGGTAATTTCAGAAACTTTTTCAGTTTTCAACTAAGATTGTATTATTCTGATCAGTGCTTTTCAAAGTCTGTGGAGTTTTTAACTTTTCAATCCACCGTGGATTGACACTTTCATGCAATTCAATAAAAAGTGGATAACTGGGAAAACAAGAATTTAAAAATGCATGCAAAATAAAAGCCTCAATTTTTAAATCTAGGTTCAACAGATGTAAAATTGCTCCTTCGAATTGCTATAAAAGTTTCTAAATGTATTCCAATATACCATATCTCCTGAAAAAAAAAAGTTGCTAACTGTCTTTTAATTATAGCTTGTTACATAACAAATTGTCCCAAAATTCAATGGCTTAAAACAACAATTGTTTATCTTGCATCACTTCTGTAGGTCAGAAATTGAGGAGCAGCTTGGCTGATTGATTCCAGTTTGGGGATTTCTCAAGAGGTTATATTCAAGATATAAGCTGGGACTGCAGTCGTCTGAAGCTTTGACTGGGTCAGAGGCTCTGCTTTCAAGGTGGCTCATTTACAAGATGGGCAAATGAGTGCTGGCTGGCAGCAGGAGGCCTCAGTTCCTCTTCACCACGTGGAGCTCCCAGTAGAGCTGACTGAACAGCTTCAAGTCATGACAGTTTTTTTTTTTTTTTTTTTTTTCCTCCAGAACAAGTGATCCAAGAGACAGCAAGGTGGAAGCAACAAGGTCTTAGGATCCAGCCTCGGAAGTCACGTTCTATCATTTCTGTGATATCCTATTGGTTAGACGAGTTAGCCCTATTCCATGTGAATAGAGACAACACAGGAGGTGAAGCCAGGGAGCAAGAATCGTTGGGGTCACCTTAGGGAGTGGCTACCACAAATGCTTCCTCCCAAATTCCAAACTTACTTGTCTCTAAACCAAAGTCTGAGTACCAGATTCCTAGAGATCATCTAATGTAAGCACCTGAGTTTGCAAAAGAGGAAACTGAGATCTACCTAAAGACACGCCACTAATTAGTGGCAGAATCAGGTTTCCTATTTCACTGTTTTTTTCTGGCACATCACATAGGCTATTTTACCTGCTATGGATCTATTTTGCCTGGGATGTAATTAAAGGGGGGCATTTGCCTTGAGCTGCTCATTAAGTAATTAGAATGAAGGGGGTGAGTGGGGAGGCTGACATGGACATGCTGCTGTGGGTTTGCTGAGGCTCACGACAAAGCCATCTTTAAAGTGGTCATCAAATAGGATAATTCAGTGAGCCCAGTTCAAAAGCATCACAATGCGACAATGGAAATTGACTTGATTTAGCTTCAAAGATTCTATTAACTCAGAGAAATGATGATTTTCCGGGGGAATTAATACATGGCCACTGGTAGAGAATGGAAGTGGCTTCAGTGCTTTGAAACATCTTTTAACTCAATTCTTAGATGTACATACAAAACATTATAGCTTAGATTCCTGCCCCCTATAATACACACATTTCGGGGCCAGATGATTACATCTTGATCCTAATTACAGAGGAAATGCAGAATTTTTAGTAATCTCATTTTAGAAGGTTGAGAAATAACCTGCTTCGGAAATAAGCATTAAGTGAATTCTTCTAAACACATTCTTCACATTATGGTGGTGGCTGTGGAGAGGGGAATTACTTGCTTGAGGTACATTCTTTACTTCTAAGGTCAAAAGTACATTAAAGTTGTGACAAATGAGCAGTAGTACATTACTGAATTCTAGACTATATTTTTCTTCTCTTTATCACCCTCGTTCTACTCCTAATTAAACCAGTAGCCCAAAACAAGAAAAAGCCAAGGTTTGTGAGTTTTTAAAAATACTTTTTTATTTGGAAATAGTTTCAAACTTGCAGAAAAGTTGCAAGAATAAAAACAGTGTACCAGTGCATCCTTTACCTAGATTCTCCTGTTTTTAATATGTTAATCTCATTTGCTTTATTATTTCTCCTCTCTCTCCTCTATCTCTCCCTCTCTTCACACCTTCACACACACACTTTTTTACTCAACTATTTAAGTTATATATATATTAGCTCTTTGATGCAGGAGTTTCTCTCTACCCCTTCATCAGACTTGGGATAAGCATGCCCTCTTCACTCGGCCTGCTGTGCTCAAGCTCTTCTGGGAGCGAGTGCGTGGGTGAACAAGTGCAGGATCTGACTGGCCTTTGCTTTGGGCACCAGCAGGAGCAGGTTCCCTGCAGGCCCTGCAGCGGTGCCCACGTGGGGGTGCCTGTGACCCCCAAAGCCCAGAGGGTGTGTTACAATGCTCTCTTAGCTCTGCCATCTGTGGACAGTGGTGTGTTATCATGGCATGAGGCAGCTGCCCTCCACCAGTGAGGGCAAAGGGCCAGTGTGACAGCCGTTTCTGGGTACCCATATTCAGTGGATCCCGAGCTCTTGTTCAGAGTCCAAGAAGAATGAGGGCGCACGGACACTTAAAGGATGGTGAAGGTGAAGAATTTTATTTATTGATGGAGATGGCTCTCAGTGGAGAGGGGAGCTGGAGAGGGGATGGGATGGGCAGATAATCTTCCCTGAAATGTGGCCTTCTCCAGCCGGCTCTTCTCTGAAGTTAAGCCGTCTCTCCTCTCAAGTCCAGCCATCCCTCTCAAGTCAAATCGCCTCTCTCCAGTCAAGCTGCTTCTCGACTCTACCCACTGAGTCTGGGGTCTATATAGGCACAGGATGGCGGGGGTGGGGCGGGCGATAGGTGGTTTTAAAAAGGCAGCATTGGATTGGCAAAAAACACATTATTCAGAAAGAAGCAATTGGGAGAGAGCGGGCAAGCAGGGATAGAAGCTCTCACTTTGGGCCGAGGGTTTCAGCGATTTTGGCTAGAAGGTGGGGTTTTGCCGGGGACCCACCCCTGTCTGTCTAGAATTTCTCTGCCTCCTGCCTCTATCACTTCACTCCTAAATATTTCAGTGTGCATGTCCTAATAATAGGGACATCCTCCTACACAAACACAGCACAATTAGCAATTTCAGTAACATGTACATCTGCCCCTAATAGTTTTTAACTAACCGATCCATTCATATTCTGACTTTATCACTTGACCCAATGATGTCCTTTGTAGAACTTTTTCCCTCCAGCACTAGATTGAGTACGGGGCCAAGTGTTGGATTTGGTTGTCAGGTCTCCTCAGCCTTCTTTAACCTGAAACATTCTCACAGCCTTCTTCATTATTCATGACATGAACAGTGTCAAAGACTAGAGTCCATACTGCGCCCCCATCTCCACTTTTAAAACTAGAATGTTCATAATTTTGGGTTTGTCTAATGATTTGTCTCATAATTATACATGGAGTAATCCTGTGTCCTTCTCAGAATCTCGCATCTGGAGGCCTGCGCTGCTCCTCTGCCCCAGGTGGATCACCTGGTCAAGGTGCTATCCTATTTCCCTGCTGCGTAATTACCGTTTTTCCTTCTTGTAACTAGTGGGCAAGATATGGGAAGGTACTTGAAGACCATCCAAATATCCATATCCTGCTCTTTGTCTCTCTACTGGAATTTAGCATCTATTGATAATGCTTGCTTGATTCTATCTTAACTGACACAGTTGCCAAAAGATGATCTTTCCAGCTTCCATGCTGTCTTCCCATTTACCAGCTGGCATTCAAGATTCTGCTGTAAACACGAGTCCTTCCTTCTCCCTCATTTATGTATCACTGATATGAACTCATGAATTCTACCCCCTGCCATGCTTAAAACTCATTACTATCCTTAATTCATTGCTGTAATCCTTAATTGTTTTGATAATCAAGTTGTCTTAGAGTTGGCTATTGAGAGCCCCTTTAAGCTGGCTCCTTTGTCTTTATGACATGTATAGATCATTTTTTTCATTTTATTTATTTATTACTATTTCCTTACTTTCTGGCATAACAAGATGTTTCAGGCTTGTCTTGTACCTTCCTTGCCCCTTTCCTGCGAATTCCTGGGTTTTACTCCCTACTTTGATTTTGATTTACCATTTAGTCTTAAAATTATAGAAAACTTCATCTCCCCTATTTATTTACTTACTAGCCCTTCCTCTTAGCTTCTCATGCCATAAATATTTGTTCCTTCTTTTCCACACACGTAATAGTGGCCTAAATGCTGCGGGCGATGATAAAGAACTTATAGCTAGTTTGAGAAAAGGTCTTCTTCTCAAATTAACTTTTAAGGTAGAGAACAGGCTGGGCATGGTGGCTTGCACCTATAATCCCAGCACTTTGGGAGGCCGAGGCGGGCAGATCATCTGAGGTAAGGAGTTCAAGACCAGCCTGGTGAAACTCCATCTTTACAAAAAATACAAAAATTAGCTGAGCGTGGTGGTGCATGCCTGTTATCCCAGCTACTCAGGAGGCTGAGGCAGAAGAATCACTTGAACCCAGGAAGTAGAGATTACAGTGAGCCAAGATCGTGCCACTGCACTCCAGGCTGGGTCACAGAGTGAGACTCCATCAAGAAAGAAGAAAGAAGGAAGGAAGGAAGGAGGAAAGGAAGGGAAGGAAGGAAGAAAATATACTGAGCACTATGTGCCAGGCAGGTGCTACAAAACACGAGGGTAACCAGAGACAGCGTCCCTGATTTTGTGGAACTCAGGGTTCAGGGTTTAGCAGCAATGCCTTATTGAAGTCAGGGGACAACAAAGGAAGAAGAGCTGCTTGATGAATGTGTAGATTCCTGGGTCCTATCCAAGAGATCCTGATTCTGTAGATTTGTGATTCGGTCCAGGAGCCAGCATATTGATAGTTTCTCCTACTAATTCAGAGATATCTCTAAGCACTGAAGTTTGAGAACTATTGGATGAGTGGCTATAAATTAAAGAGATTGAGGGGGCTACCTGGAAGAGGAGGGGCTTGAGCTGAGGGTCCAAGGTCAAGTCACAGGTCAGCCATGTCCACAGGGCCCAGATCTTGTGGAAACTGGGAATTAAGGCCACCCCACTAGAAAGTGACAGCATCAAAATTTAAACCCTTCACTGGCTCACCCCAGTCCCTCTCCAGCCAATGCCCGTACACAAGCTAGGCTCACTGAAGTACTAACGCTGCAAGGTCAAGGTCCCCAAGTCTTTGCTCTTCCAGGTCCAAGGCCATTTCAAATGTCACTTCCTTTTTACTCCAGGCACATACGCTTGGGCCAATTTAATTGTTCCCTTATCTGCATTTCCAGAGCACTTGTTACATTTCTTTATTGCAGTGCTAATTCTGTGTCACTGTGTTTTGTTTACATTTCTGCCTAAACTCAAATAACCCCAAATACTCTGGGACGGAAGGTGTTCATTCTCCCTCTTTTGCAGACGGGGAAACCTGCTGTTCAGTGAGGTGAGCCTTCGAGAGAGCAGCAGGGCACAGGGTGGAGTGCCTCAGTTAAAGCGACTTCAGTCACTTAGCCGCAGGACCTTAGGAAGTTACTTATCCATGTGCACTTCATTTTCCTTAGCAGCACAACGCAGGTGATAAGAAATAGAAACTGCCAGGGAGCCAGGTTATGTGGCCTCAAGGGGTTAATATATGTAAAACTCCTAGAAGAGTGCCTGGCAAACGTAAGTGCTATGTAAATGGTTATTAAGCAATTAAAGTCATGTCATTGCAATTCAAATCCAAATCTTCAGGTGATAAAGCTCCTAGATGCTTATTCTATTTTAACTTTGTAGAACTCCAAGATTTCCTGAAAAGTAGTGGTTCTATCAGAAGCAGCAATGAAAGGAAGCTGGTTTGGGGCAAAAGACATTCAAGAGATGAGAGGAAGCGGCTGGGTGGCTCACACCTGTAATCCCAGCACTTTGGGAGGCCCAGGTGGGCAGATCACCTGAGGTTGAGAGTTTGAGACCAGTCTGACCAACATGGAGAAACCCTGTCTCTACTAAAAATAAAAAATTAGCCGGGCATGGTGGTGCATGCCTGTAATCTCAACTACTCGGGCGGCTGAGGCAGGAGAATTGCTTGAACTCTGGAGGCAGAGGTTACAGTGAGCCGAGATCATGCCATTGCACTCCAGCCTGGGCAACAAGAGCAAAACTCCATCTCGAAATCAAACAAACAAACAAATAACAACAAAAAAGAGATGAGAGGTAGCAAAATGCTCCAGCAAACTGCTTTAATGAAGGCATCGACCAGGGAAGAGAGCGGATGTCAGTTCTCTTGACCCTGGGTCTAGAGCACACACTGGTAACACATTCATGCAAGAATCACCAGGGTAGACCTCGGGAGCTTGACCCCTCTGGGCCCCTTTACATGTCTTTCCTCTTAAGTCAGTTGTGGGTTAGACATTTGGGCCACTGGGACGATGCTCTACAAAGACTGCTTGCACATCCACAATTCTGCAAGGTGGTGCCATTGACAAATGGAAAAGGTCAATCATTGCTTTGTTGAGCACGACAAAAATATTGACTGATTTCTTGAATCATGTATTGTGCTACAATGGGGATTAAGTATAAAGTTTACATTTCCAAAGCAATGATCATTTGTAGTGTTACTTAATACTGCTTATAGGATAACTGCACAGATAAAATCTGCTACCATTATTATTACTGCTAATATGGTTTAAAATGGTGAATTAAATTGTGATTGATTTGGCAGATGATGTGCAAAAGAAATGAATGATGAATGTGTGTGAAAGTTTTCAGTTTAGGGACCAAGGGTAGATGGTATCTACTTGTGGAAGAGTTTCAGCGATTAACCTTTGTATCAAATATTAAAAACTTGAATGCTTGATCTTCCTAACTGGGAGATGTTTTAGAATAGCCATTCTCAAACTTAAGCATGAGTCAGAATCATCTTTCAGCCTTATTGAAACACAGGTGAGGCACGATGGCTCCACGCCTGTAATCCAATACTTTGGGAGGCCAAGACAGGTGGATCATTTGAGTCCAGGAGTTCAAGACCAGCCTGAGCGACATGGGGAAACCCAATTTCTACCAAAAATACAAAAATTAGCCAGGCATGGTGGTGTGAGCCTGTAGTCTTCAGCTACTACAGAGGCTGAGGTGGGAGAGTTGCTTGAGTCCAAGAAGTCAAGGCCACAGCGAGCCATGATCATGACACTGCACTCCAGTCTGGGCGACAGAGAAAGATCTTGTCTCAAAACAAATACCCCACAAGTTGTTGAACCCCATCATTCCCAGATTTTCTGATTTAGGGTGTCTGGGGGGGAGCCCATGAACCTGTTTCTTTATAATAATAAGTTCCCAGGTGGTGTTGATTCTGCTGGTCCCCAGAGAGTTTGAGAACAATTGACTTAGAACAAACATCCCCTTGATGGTAGCGCCTTTCCCCCACCTGAGCTGGAATGCAACGTAACTGGATTTGCTTTGAATAAGCCACCGTAAGCAGTCAAATTTCCCAACCACGTTTAGCATTTTACAGACCAAGAAGCCATCACTTCATTATTTCTCCTCTAGAAGAAAAAAATAATAATTTGTCTCTCTGTCCTGAGATTTAAAAAAACTAAAAATAAAAAAGATCAGAAACCTTAGGAAGATCTTAAAGGAATCTTACAGTTAACTGTAGCCTTAACTGCATGTTTCTTATGTCTTAATAACTAAACGCATGTAGACTTCTTGCATCTAGCAGTACTCTAAGGAAATCATTGAAAAACATCTTCGTCTAAGTTTGTCCTTCATTGGGACCCTACTGGGCTAAAGCACTTTGAGGTGATGGCCAGCAGGTGGCGCTCTGCGTCAGTTCATGGGGGCAGCCTGACTCCGGTCAAGGCAAACACACAAACCAAGGTGCCTGCTCTAAATCCTCAAAGTAAAGGTCCTCTTAACCACTTGTCATAAAACACCCTGAGACACCCGTCTTGGAAAATCGAAGTGTCAAGCTCAGCATCTTTGCCACATTTCAAACTAGGTAATTACCTTCTCTCCCAAAGGGAATCTGCTTTATGTATTTGTGTCCTTTCTAGGTTACAAGTTTCCCAAAGGCAATGATCTTGCCTTCCACTCCCTCCATACAATGCTGAAGTGAAATGCATATTTTACAATAACAGTTTAATTATTCTACATCCCTCTGAGCTACATGATGACCTGTTATATAATTGCCAGTAATATAGAAATGTGCCTGCCTCATACAAACCCTTGCAACACATAGAAGTTTTTATTTGACCTAAGAGTAAATTGCATATTTGCTTCTCTTTTACAACAGAAAACGCAGACCATTTCCCCGCCATCCCAAATTATAAGTCGTAAGCAGATAAACAACACTGCATTTCAGTCTGTCATTTTTATTAATTCTGCAGAGCTGTTTTTCTTTCCTACACACGACAAATACTTTGATATAATCTAGGATAATAAAATAGTTGAACAACTTTTTTTTTAAGATTTATATCTGTATAGAAACAATCTGTGGAACTCCCCACCTCAAAATGAAGGTGTCTAAAAACAGTGATTCATCCACATTGCTTAAAATCATTGTTTGGTTAAAAGTTGTGGTTTCCATTCTCAATCGAAATGTGTTTCCATGCGGTTTTCCTCGAGTCCAAAGCTTAAGGCCTTGGGAAGGTGGTCCAGAAAAAAAAGAATGGCCGCTCTCCTCTCTGTCCTTCCCTTGTGTGGAGGACAGTGATTGAAACAGGGGTGTTACACAAGCCAGGAAGGAAAGAAATCAATTGCACGTCTCTAGTCAGCAAGCATCAGTCACAAGTCTTTACACAACAACTCCCTATCTGTAGATATGAAACCATCATGATAGCACAGCGCCTGCTTGCCCCTAAATGCTCCTTTCTTCTGCTAATCATGTCAGTTACGATGGTTGGGCTGTGGCTGTAAGTTCTCCCTAAGGGCTGGTCCTTCTGTCACCTTGAAGTGTCAGCCCTTGCATTATGCCACTTGGATGCTATGTCTTGGTACCCAGTAAGGGTCTACCATCCCCTAAGAAATCCCTCACCCCACCCTCAAACCCCCAAAGTGCCTAAGAGTGAAGACGCCATGGAGACGGTGTCTCCGGTGAACACCTCCCCAAAGATGCGTGGGGGGACTCGCACCTATATCATCCCATTGATCTTAGTCCACTCATAGATGTCCTGTTCGCACACTATGTCGGAGTTGATGAGGAGGTATCTGTCACCTACACAGAAGTGCTTCTGACAGGCGGCACATTTGAAACATTCCAGGTGATATACTTTGTCTTTCACCCGCATCGTCATCTCATAGGCACGAATCCGCTTGTCACAGGATGCGCAGAGACCATCTTGCCCAAAAAGCCTGGGACGGACAAAATAAAGAAAAGCTAAGGAGACAGTGAAAGGGACAATCCTGGAAGGCAGGGCTCGGGGATGAGCCCCAGAAAGGAGGCCGGACTTTCGGGATGTCAGGAAGCCCGGAAAGGTCAGACCCAGAAGGAGGGCCGGCTAGTGTAGTCTTTCCCAGCAGGCAGAGGAAACCCAGATGCAACTGGCATTTGGATCTGGCCAAACTCCTCCCTTTTTTGAGCCCTCTCCCTGTCTGCAGCAACCGTTCCCCATTCCCTTAGGCTGCCCCCTGGCTCCTCCTCTGTGGGGGAGACTCTCAGCTGATGTGATCTACGATAAGGAGTTAGGCAAGTATTACCTGTCCCCTCCCAGGGGAACCCTCATTTCAGAAGAGCAGCTGGAGTGAGACCCGAGGGGCCCCTCTGAGAGGATACTGACCAGGACTGCAATAAAATGGGCATTCTTCTGAGGCTCCCAAACTCTATCATGTCAACAGCTGCTGATGCTACCCATGGGGAGAGCTGGCCTTGAATATCTCCATAAGCTGCAAAGCATATCTCCACCTGATTATTCGCTGGGGCCCCAGCTGCTGGGAGACAGGGAGTTCCACAGAAAACATGTGCTGCAGCTCATCCTGCCTCTGAGATATGGAGGACAAACAGCAGCTCTCCACCATGAATGGAACATCTTAATTCATGGACCTTGCTGCTCCACTGGCATGAATCAAAAGGGAAACCTCTTTTCTGACATTTAAATCAAGACTCTCCCAAGCCTGTTCATCAGTCACTTATTTCAGGCAGTATTCAGTGTCAAGGGGGAGACAGAACATGGCAGGGCTCAGTACACGGTTGTCAAAGCTTTGGTCCTGGGACCAGCAGCATCCGCACTGCCTGTGAACAGGTTAGAAATACAAATTCTCAGACCGGGCCCAGCGGCTCACGCCTGTAATCCCAGCCCTTTGGGAGGCCGAGGCAGGCGATCACTTGAGCTCACAAGTTCGAGACGAGACCAGCCTGGGCAACATGGCGAAACTCTGTCTCTATAAAAAATACAAAAATTAGCCGGGTGCGATGGTGCATGCCTGTAGTCCCAGCTATTCATACTTGGGAGGCTGAGGTGGGAGGATGGCTTTAGCCTGGGAGGTGGAGGTTGCAGTGAGCCAAGATCATGCCACGCACTCCAGCCTGGGCCACAGAGCCAGACCTTGACTCAAAAAAGAAAGAAAGAAAGAAAAAAACAAAAAAAGAAATACAAATTCTCAGCCCTCCTCCCTCCCCACCCTACTGAGACCCCCTGGGGAGAAGGCCCAGCAGTCTGTGTTAATGGGCACTTCCGGAGGACTGAATGCAGGCTAAAGTTTGAGAATCAACAGCAAAAGTGCAGTAACACAAGTACTGGAAGCAGAGAAGACCCAGCTTCAATGTCCTGGACCAGCCCTGAGTGACCCTAGACAGGCCCCTGATTTCTCTGAGCCTCAGTGAAATGGGCCATCATCAGCTCTACTCCACTCAGCTGTTAGAACGACCAAACGAAGCATGTCAGGGCACCCATGGTCAAGGGCTAAGCCAACGCCGGTTAGGTTTTAACACATCTTGGGTGTATTCCCAGCTGTGCCAGTCTTGCTGCAGGAAGCAATTTTCACTCATGGCTGAAAACATAGCATATTAGCAGGTGGTTTCTACATAAAACCTTTAGGACAGTTTCAGGTGGATGCTTTTTCTTATTGGAAGTTCTGATTGATTTCAGGATATCAGAGAATCAATTGCTACATTCTGAGAGGTTGTAGGGGACGTAGGGCGGTTGACACATTTTGTAATATTTGGGCAAAATTAATGGAATTGAGAAGAGGTGGTCTGTGAGTAGAGAGCTCATTGTTCGGTCCAGGGCCAGCGAATTTTCCTCTGAATCCTGCTTCCCATTTGAAGATCGCCAAGTGTTTTCAAAGCACCGCCTGGGAGCAAACTCATTACTTGGGGAGAACATTTTATCCCAATGTAGCAGATGGTGGAGCTGCAGGTGACTGCCACATTGGAGGTCACAGAGTGGAAAGACAGTTCTGGTTTTCTGACTGTTCAGTAAGTTAAGTTTGGGCCTGAGCAAGGATGAACGACTGAGAAAACAGTGTGCATGGAATGAATCCAACTGCCTGGGGTGTGCGATCCTTACAGAAGGAGGCAGCTTATTAAAGGGAAGTCGGGGGTAAATTACAATCCACATCAGGCAGCTAATGAAGGGAAGGACAAAGGATGAGTATGTGGGAGGCAAGTTCAGGTCCCAGCATCACCTCGAACTGGCCAGGTGACCTGAGCAAATGGCATCCCCTGTACAGGCTTCTGTGACTTAAGCCGTAAAGCAAGGGAACTGTAAGAGTAGCTCCCTGCAGCCCCTTCCAGCTCTGGGATGCTGAGATTCTAATATGAGTAAAAAATCAACTAGGACTCGACACCTAACTTGAGCATTAACTTCTGGCACCAAGAATTGGTATCTTAGGCTGGATATCCCAGAAGCGGCCCCAAGGCAAGGATTTATGTGCAAGTGATTTATGAACGATGCATTCTCAGGAAAAACCTGGAAGGCAGCAGGGGAGGCTGGAGGGAAGGGGAGGAAGCCAGGCCAAGTTGCAACCTCAGGCAAAGTCCCTCGGAGGGGAGGGATCCTGGAATATAAGTTATGCCTGGCTTCAGGCAAGGCTGCAGGGCTTGGTACTCCCACCACGTCTGTCATTGGTTAAGGTCCGCTGGGCGTCTAGTCGGGCAGGCATACTTCTAGCTCTAACAGATGCAAGTGCTGGCTGTTAGAAGCAAAACCACTGCCATCACCACCAGCCCACCACTCCCAGCACACAAACTGGTGAAAAGGGATCCAAGGAGATCTGGCTCAGCACAGACATGAACAGCTGTTCTGCAGTTCCCAACAATAGAATACAGCAGCAGAGTTGAGGTTCTGCACGGAGGCCTCATGAATATTTGAAGCTAAATGTCTGAAAAGAACTGTAACACACAACTCAGCCACTGGAAATCCTCAAGGGGACAAATTATCCTAGGGGTGAAGAACTCAACCCCATCAGAGGGTCTGTTCAGCCACTCTTCCAACTTGCCTTGTTAAAAGCTCCTGCAGGATCACCTGAGGTTGGGAGTTCGAGACCAGCCTGACCAACATGGAGAAATCCCATCTCTATTAAAAATACAAAAAGATTAGCTGGGTGTGGTGGCAGGTGCCTGTAATCCCAGCTACTAGGAAGACTGTGGTAGGAGAATCACTTGAACCTGGGAGGCGGAGGTTGCAGTGAGCCGAGATTACGCCATGGCACTCCAGCCTGGGCAACAAGAGTGAAACTTTGTCTCAAAATAAAATAAAATAAATTAGCTCCTGCTGGATATACTAAGAATCCAAGTAAACAAGACCATGGCTAAAGGACCATCCCTGAAGCAAAAGACAATTTTTCTCCTCGGTCAAGAAGTGTCCCATCTTAAGCTCTCTGCTGCCCATTTTAATAACAATAATATAAATATTAAAGGATGGCTGGAAATGCCTGCACTAACGCAGAGTTAATTAACATGTTGCCTAGGAATATGGCAGGGAGAAGAATTATTTCATGTCACCAAGACACAAGTTAATTAACATTGGGTTCTTCCAGACTGTTTTTTTTTTTCCTCTCCTTTTTGAAAATGGAAAGGATTAACAAGCCCAGGCAGCACTGGTTTTATTCCTGAGTGTTACATAAAACAGTAGAGATAGGGAGAAGCCGGGCTCTTCTGACCTTACTCTATCTGCACTTCATTTAATAAGATTCAAATGATTTGACAGGGATGGAGTCAAGGGTCCGATGGGAATCATTACCCGCCTCATCTGCCTTCGCACTGACTTGGCGAACTGGGAGTGAGCAAAACCAGGTTTGTATTTATCCCAGTTCTATTTTTTGTGACATAAAAAAAAAAAAAAGAAAACTGACCACAATTATAAGTATGATCACTGAAAAACCCTACTTATTTTCTTGGAACCACCATATCTGCAAGGACTTTATCTAGGAATTCAAGAAGGGGAAAAGCTTATTCTATTAATCTTCAGGTAAATGAATAAACTTCCTTCACTGTGAAACTACCTGCAGTTGTTTGGTTTGGTTTGGTTTCTATTTCCGTGACATAAAATGCTCTGAGGGCAGATTTGGGAGGAAAAGCTGGCCCAGTAGCCAAGGGCGCTAAGGTCTCAACAAGCTTCCATGGGTTGGATGGTCCTGATGTATCAGGGAAGCATGCTTCACAGACCCTCTGCTCCAGGAAGACGGAGACATACTGACAGCTACACAGCTGAGCAGATCTGACAGTAGAGGGCACAGAGTTACCTCCACAGCAGCTCACAGGAAACTAGAAACGCTAATACATTCTAGGCAAGGGCATTCAGAGTGCTGGAAAAT
>PVKP010034181.1:0-24429 GCA_004027715.1 Plecturocebus donacophilus | reverse complement strand
CTGTGCCAATAAAGCTCTGTTATGAACACAGAAATGTGAATGTCATGTAATTTCACTTGTCATGAAATATTATTTTGCTTTTGATTTTTTTTCCCCAATCATTTAAAAATGTGAGCCTTTCTTAGCTCACAGGCCACGTGAACATGGGCAGTGGGCCAGATTTGGCCCATGGGCTGTAGTTTGCCAGCCCCTGTTCTAGGTGTGCAGAGCAGTGGGGAGGTGAGGGCCCAGCATGAAGGTTTCTCATGTCACCTTCCTCTCAGCAAGTAACTTGGCCCACCCGAACCCGCACCCCCTCTCCTGCCCCTGCCATGTAGAGAGAACTTTCTCCACCTTGTGTGCTTCCCCCCTCTACCCGCCCCTGCCCGCCCCTGGAATGTTCCTTCTTCCCTCCCCGGCAGACCCAGGGAGGGTGCGGGCAGGCTGGGAGCTGGCTCACATGCCGCCTCTCCCTTTATGCGTACCTCCTGGTATGATTATTAAACGCAAATTACAAAAGACGTGACCCAACCGATCTTTATTTCTTCTTTCAACAAGTGTTGCCTGCAGGGCCCTGATTCCAAATTCCGTTTCAATTATCTCGGCCATTTTAGACACAAAGCGGCTGGTGTTTGTAATTACCAGCGAGGAAGAAGGCAGAGAGAGGAAGTCCAGCGGCCCCAGCTCAGGCTGCTTTCCTCTCTGGTCTGAACTTTCATTGGCAGCGATGAAAGGCCCCCAAAGCAAAAGATGAGACGCTCCAACATGCCCATTACCATGTTACCAGATGCCCATGGGGACGAAATTACAGACTCGGAAACCCTGGGCTCTACATTCCCTAAAACACAAGTCCCCAGGGCTCCCCTGGTGACAGGATGAGCTAGACAAGCCCCCTGCCCCTCTGCTTCTCCAAGGTAGGGGTACTCTAGCTGTTCCCAGAGAGGCAAAAAAGCAAGAGCGTGGACCTTCCCACTTCCGATCACTCGTTCTGGGAGAAGGAGCTGCAGGTGTCTTCCCCCTTGTCCACGCGCTGTGGGTGCACAGCCGGGGCAGCTACATGAAATAGAGAACATCGCACGCATCTGGAGCATGGAGCTGACATCTTGCTTCCCATCATGCCCAGCCTGCTGCCACTCACACATGGCACAGGATGAAAAGCCCAGATGTGGCTGGGCAAGGTGGCTCACTCCTGTCATCCCAGCACTTTGGGAGGCTGAGGTGGTAGATTGCTTGAGTTCAGGAGTTCAAGACCAGCCTGACCAATATGGTGAAATCCCGTCTCTACCAAAAATACAAAAATTAACCAGCACAGTGGCACACGCCTGTAGTCCCAGCTACTCGGGAGGCTGGGGCAGAAGAATTGCTTGAACCCTGGAGGTGGAGGTTGCAATGAGCTGAGATCACACCACTGCCCTGCAGCCTGGGTGACAGACCCACACTCCATCTTAAAAAAAGAGAGAAAATCCCAGAGGTTAGAGTCTGGGAGCTCTGCTTTAGACTCAGCCTGCCACTTACTAGTCAGACGACCTTGGCAAGTTACGTGACCTTGTTAAACCTTCCTCAGGGTTGTCATCTGTGACACAGGAATAGTCATGGTGCCTACACCTCACAGGCTGCCATGAGGATTAAATCATATTTACTGTGGGACCTCAGCACAGCGCCTGGCACATGGTGGTGTGCAGGAAATGCTAGCTGCTAGAGTTATGGTCTGATCAATGAAGACGTCCCAACTGCTCCAGCCAAAGCCACAGGTGCCCCTTGCCTCCCTCCTAGATGCCAGGACCCTGGGAGAGGCCTTGGGAGCTGGCCAAATGTTAGGTCTAAGGCCCGCTGCTGGCCCCCTCACCCCCATGGAGGAGCTGCTGAGCACGCCCCCAGCCATGCCAGGCCAACGGGAGGGGCGATTTATAGCCGCGCTTAGCGAGGGCCGGGCGAGCCATTTGTCACACCGAGCCCGGGCACCTTGTTCTACCTGTGTTGAGTGTGTTTTATTGGTGTTGAGCAGAGTGAGGCCGGAGCGGAGTCGGGGATAGGAAACCCACTCAAGTGAAAAATGAGGAAAGCCAAATGGGATAGAGAAGAGTGAAAGGGGGAGCGCCGGCAGGGAAGGAGGTGAAGGGGCGGATTGTAAAACACAGGACAAATGTTTGCAGCAGCCCTGGGGTTCCTGGGAAGAGGGGCTGGCGGCCGCTGCACCTGCCGGGCTCTGTCCCTGCGCCCTGCCGAGGGCTCCCAGAGGCATGTGCAGCTGTGCTGGCAGGTAGATCAGAAAGTGTCCAGGGAGACCGGGGGAGCCCCTGTTCCTCCAGGTAGTGGGGTCAAAAGAAGAAGCATTAAAAAGAAAGGCAAACTCAGGCCTGGCCCTTCTGCTACCCTCATCTTCTTCCCCTTTTTCTCTCTCTTCCCGGCTTACTCTGGAGCAAGGAGGCCAGAGCGGATCTGCTGAGATGTCACACCTTCCCTCATCATCCCTCAGTGCAGATGTTTTCAGGTCTACACTCAGAGAACAAGGCTGTAGCGAGGCAGATTTAGAGATCTCCCTATTACGAACAAGAAAAGAGAGAAGGGGGAGAAGCCGAGGAAGAGAGAGAGAAAGAGGGAGAGAGAGGCAGATAGAGAGGCAGACACTCAGCTTTGTGCTGGCAACAAGCCACTAAAGGTGCATTTTTAATTAAATTTATACAAAATGTGTCAGTTTTATCTCTAGGTTTCAAACCTGACTCTTTTCTATCAAAGAGAGGTATTGATCTCCATTGCCCTGGAGCTACCTGACTGAATTAAACAGAATAAATAGGAGAAGGAGGCCTGAAAGGACTCAGAAACAACTGCAGAGAGGCAAAATCTAATGGCTGTGCAGTCATTTGCTGCAATTAAAAAACAAAACCATTTAGAGGGCCCGTTAACACCTTGGAGTCAGAAAACTCTCGCTTCAAAAAAAAAAAAAAAAAAAAAAAAGGCTCCAAACAGCTCCCAGGCAAAACATTTTAATTGCTATAAATCTTTCCATCTTTGGCTGGCACTTGGATATCTGTGCATTTTCCTGCAGCACCGAGGTGCACACGTACACAGCTCCCATCCCATGACGCCCCCATCCGGGTCAGCCCAGAGCTTTCTGGTCCTTTGTACCAACACCCAGCCGAGACAGCATCTTCCAGCTCCACACGCATGCTCGGGCCTAACGGGCTTGTTTTCTCACTCACTAGGCAAGTTACTGTGCTGCTCTCTGCCTCAGTTTTCTCATCTGCAAAAGGGGGACAATAATACACACTTCACAGGGTTTTTGCAAGGATGAAGTGCTCTATTAAAGGGCTTTGTACAGTCTCTGGAACAGAGCAAATGTGCACTAAATGGTAGTTTAAAGAACTAAATTTCCATTCACAGAGTCTGATTCTGTTCTCTGGAAGGTGGTTGACTTTGCGTGAATGATGACCATGGTACCTCTCCCTGGATGGCGCCAGCAGCTTCTCTGAGGATTTTACCCATTATGTTTTCAGATTTGCAGCACTTCTGCCATAAGAATCTTTTTGAGTGATGACTTTTGAGCCCCATGACTTTCCATTTTGTCTCTTATGACATCAGAAATGGACATGCCAATCACACAAGAGATGGCAGAGCGACAGGCAGCCCGCTAAGGTGGTGGTCTGTTCTGTGGCTCTCTTGCTATTGCCTGAATCTCAGCCAGGGCAGACACCTGTACTTAGAAGGGCCCTGTGCTTGGTTTAACGCCCTGCTGCCTATGACTTCAAATTCTTAATCATTTTTGAACAAGAGGTCTTGCATTTTCAGCTTTCACTGGGCTGGGCAGATTACGTAGCTTGTGCCAGCCTCGGTGTATCCCTACCTCACGCCCTTGGCCTGCCTTGGCACTTATCTCTGTCAGGCACCATGATATTTCCAGTTGCTCAAAACCATGGAGGCATCTTGACTTTCTCTCTTTCACTGCCCCTAGCATCACTGAGACCAGGTTGTCTCTCAAAACCACATGTGGAATCCATATCCCTTCTTCCCTTTCTAGTCCTGAGCACCCCCGGCTCGGTCACTAAAGACCACCATCAGTTTCCTCTGCCAGGGTCTCTTTTTTTTGAGACAGTCTTGCTCAGTCACCACGTCACCAGGCCACCAGGCTGGAGTGCAGTGGCACGATCTTGACTCACTGCAAGCTCTGCCTCCGGGGTTTAAGCCATTCTCCTGCCTCAGCCTCCCAAGTAACTGGGATTACAGGCACACACCACCACACCCAGCTAATTTTTGTATTTTTTTTTTTCTTTCTTTTTTTTTTTTTTTTTTTTTAAGACGGGGTTTCGCCATGTTGGCCAGGTTGGTCTCCATCTCTTGACCTCGTGATCCTCCTGCCTTTGCCTTCCAAAGTGCTGGGATTATAGGCGTGAGTCACAGCACCTGGCTGAGGTCTCTTCTTTAATCCATTCGGAGCAAGATCCCCTTTGGCCTGGCCAGCGTCCAACACTAGGCCAAGGTCAGCCCACGAACGCAGTGACAATGTGGTCGTTACACCGGCAGCACAGCCCAGCTGGGTGTTTATTAGTAATGCAGATTCATGGCCACTCCCAGACGGACTTACTGAATCAGGAGCACTGAGGGCTTCCGGGTTTCCACAGACTCTCCCAGTGATTCTGGAACTTACTGAGGTTTGAGAAGCATTGCTTTTCAATGGGTCCTGGTTGTCAGCCAATCCTGGCTCCCCAGGCCTCTGGACCCAATGTGGCTGCTCTGGGGACCCCTGCCCACTCCCTCATGCTCCTCTGGGGAGGTGGCCATCACTCCTCTGCCTATCGGGAGAGGTGATCAGTCCCATCTCCACATGGGCTGCAGTGGACTGACCAGCACTACTTAATTAAATAGGGAAAAGATCAGGTCAATGCCAGATAAGCAGGCAGGATTAAAACAGGCAGAAAGAATGGACAAGGGGGAGCTGTCAGCACCCTGGCCTGTCTGGAGTGATTATTAATAATGATAAGCAGGAGAATGGGAATAATAAAGGAATAATGAGCTGGTTTTGAAAGTGACAGGAGATGAAATCTGATAAAGAGCTGAAGCCTGGGTGCGGGCTGCCTGGGGCACAGCAGGAAACAGCGTGAGAGAGGCTCTGGTCAGGCAGAGGAAAGGGCCCTTTTCTTTCAGGGAGGCCAGAGACCCAGGAGGCCTATTTAACCAGGGCCTCAATGAACCTACATTCACTCTCTTTTCTCCAGAAGACCAGGGGCCTCTCAGTCCCAACAGGTACATGAAAATCACCTGTGTGCGCCTATGTTCAAAATGCAGATTCTGAGGCCCCACTCCAGAGATTCTAATTCCCCAGGTCTAGGGTGGAAGACAGACATCTATCTGCATTTCATAAGCGCCCCCCCTCCCAGGGGATCTGGTGCAGGTGATCTGTAAACTGCTTTGAGAAACACTAATCTTACACCAAGGAGGGTATTCGACCTGGAACATGGGTATATTTCATGTCCAGATCATTCAGAAACTACATGTGGCAGCAGCTGCCAAAGGACAGACAGTAGGAGGGTGGGGAGGGGTGAACCTGTGCCTGCTAGGCGAGCTCTACAAAGGAGGGCAAAGGTGGCACCTGCACACAGGGAGGAGGCGTGCACCAGAACTGGCCTTGCTTGTCAAGCCCTGGTCACCTGGCATGGGTGCTGACAGACATGACCATTGCCATCTCCTTTGACCCGTGGTCACAAACTCAAAATGTCCACAGAAGCCACAGGAAGAGGACAGGCAGGGACTGGGGGAGCTGGAGAGGCAGCCTAAGCCCTGTCCCAGGGTCTCCAGTCAGTGCCGTAAGGGAAAGTAGGCTCGGCATTGGCAGAGCTTTCAATCTAGCAGAGGTCTTGTTTTTACTGAGAGCCAGCAGTTTGCAACCTCTCTGCCTTGGACAAAGGTTCTCGAATGGGGTAGGGCTTTGGGAAGGTGCTTATGTAAAATGTATAGTCTCAGGTCTTCCCTGCTCTAACCCAGTAGGTCGGGGGGCCCAGGAACTTGTGTGTTTAATAAGCCCTGCAGGTGCTTTGCATGCAGGTGGACCAGGGCCAGGTGGCTGCCTCTGAGAAACCACTCTTGGCAGGTGTTGCCATTTTGCCTCTAGACTCAAGGAAAACACCTTAGCAGCCCACTTAAAGGTGGTCAGGAAGAAAACCTGATGTCTTTGGTGCAAGGTGGGACTTCCTGGATTCAGTACTCCCATTATGCCGAGTCAATGGGCAGAGCTTCCAAGGGGCAGAGCCACCCACTGTTGACCATGGACATGTGTTCCTTACTGAGGGAGACCCCAGAGGAGGGACAGAGCTTTGCTGCATGTCAAGTGAGGAAGAGGATCCAGCAGATCACCAACAGAAACACAAAACAGGGATGGACACTGCTCACCTCATCTGGTGCTGTGAGGATGGAATGAGAAAGTCCTGGGCTTAAGCCTCAGTTTCCTTTCTCTCTAAAATGGGCGTGATTGCAGTACCCACCTCAGAGTGAGAAGACTGAGTGGGATAATGTACAGAAAGCATTTTGTGCATTGCCTGGCAACTGGTAAGAGCGTCAGAAATGTTAGTTACTATTATCATTGGAGGTCAGTAACATGAGCAAAGACACAGCTAACGAGGGCACTGCAGGGACTGCTCTTAGTCTTCACCACACGCAAAGCCATCTAGGTGGACAGCATCTAACACGGTGCCTGGCCACAGAGCACTTCCCAACGTGCATTAAAAACAAATGTTCAAAGGGCCCTCGGAGGATACCAACCCTGATTTGCCCTGTAAATTCAAATTGACACCCTACCCCAACATAGACTGGCCTAGCTCTTCGAGCTGGGCCTCCTTGCTGTACCGTGGGCCACTGTGTCCTCCCCAGAAGGCCTAACCCCTCTGGCTCCCCCTCACCCACCCCTCATTGCCCTGGAAAAACCATCCCAGAGAACGAGTGCTCCCTCTGCCATTTTCTTACCCGGCAGGTCATTAGGAAAGAGTCGAACAGCCGCCTGTCCTTCCAGGGTGCTGAAAGGCTAGCTCTGAGCCTGCACAGTGCCCTGCCTGGCCTGGGGTCTCGGCTGAGGGCCCCTGGGCCTCCTGACCTAGCTCTCAGGGGCTCAGGGGATGCTGCAGTCTGGCAGAAAGGATTTAGGAGGTGAACCAGTGCTGAGTTGGAGCAAGGTCCCTGCCAGGCTGTCATGAGCAGGCAGGGTCCCCGGTGGAAGGAAGCAGCCTCAGTCTGAACGATCGTCCCTGGTGGGGGTTCATGAGGAAACCGTATTATGGATGGAGACTCTATGGCGTCAACTGCACCACTGAAAAGAATGAGGACAACGGCACCAGAGGGACAGTTCTGTAAGGTGTGCTGGTAAGAGGAAAAAGCAAGATGCAGGCCAGGCTTGCAGAATGGCGCCAATTACACAAATAAAGCCCAGCTCTGGGTCTCTATTTGTCCACCTATGTGTACATCAGAGCCCTGAATGGATGATCTGGATGGGCACACCCTGCTCACCTCTGGGGAGGGCTGTCCAATGGGTGGGGGCAAAACAGAGTGAAACGGCATTTTTAATATATTCAAATAGCTTTAAATTTAGTGAATATGTATTAATTGTTTAAAGATGATTTTTTAAAAATAGGATCGTGTGGCCTTTTAAAGAGGTATATATTTTTTAAAAAGATCTGGCATCAAAAGTTCTTACATCCTCCAGGTCAAAAATACGATTGCAATGCAAAAGATGGCACATCCGCTCTCTCAAGGCAACGCACTTTTTAAACAGCACTGGTTCCTCAAGGTTCCTTGTGTCCTCCTTACTCTGAGCTCAACAAACCTTCATTTCCACAAGAATGTCAAAAACAGCTCCCAAATGCCTGCGTTTTACTCCAAATGAGACCATCTGCTCTCTCCAATAGTCAAATCTGCTAGATTTTCCTTTCCAAATGTGATCACAGAAAATGAAACTGAAGATGAAATTGAAAGGCTAGCTCTGAGCCTGCACAGTGCCCTAGCCTGAGGTCTTGGCTGAGGGGCACTCCTTGAGGGGGCATTGAGGCCTCTCCACCTCCTGACCTAGCTCTCAGGGGGTTGGGGGATGCTGCAAAATGCCAGAGACAGCAGGGGACAAACAGGAGCTCCCCAGCTCACCCACCTGAGATGGTGAGGGCTGATGGGAGAAAATCTTTTTAGTCTGGTTCACTGGGGTATAATTCACATACAATAAAAATCATCCTTTTTTTGGCTGTTTGCGAAAAAGTAATCCCAGTACTTCGGGAGGCCAAGGTGGGTGGATCACTTGAGGCCAGGAGTTTGAGACCAGCCTGGCCAACATGGCAAAACCTCGTCTCTACTAAAAATAGAAAAATTAGCCAGGTGTGGTAATGCACACACCTGTAATCTCAGCTACTTGGGAGACTGAGGCAGGAAGAACCCAGAAGCTGGAGGTTGCAGTGAGCCGAGATCACGCCACTGCACTTCAGCCGGGGTAACAGAGTAAGACTGTCCCAACAAAAACAAACTAGCAAAAATCACTCTTTTTTAAAGCGTAAGGCTTGATGAGTTTTTCAAATACAACAAATGGACATATGACTGCCACCCAATCAAGATATGGAACATTTCTGCCCTCCAGTCCCCACCTGGCAGCAACTTTCTCTCCTGTTCCTTTGAAGTCAATCCCCGCCCTGCCCCACTCGCCCAGGTTGGTTAATTTCTATTCCCAAAGAGCTAAATAATGTTTTACTTCTTTGTTTAGTTCTCCTACTAAGTGCCATCTCTCCCATCTACGTAGCCTCAATCTCCACCCAGAGAGGCACCTTCCTGTTCAACCTGTGTTCTACTGCCTTTGTCCTTAAAACTGCAAGACCACTTTGGAGGGCCCTGCGCCTTAGGGATGGTGAGGAGCCATCCTTCCTCTCCCATCAGAAACCCACAAAACTTCACAAAACCCACAGTAGCCTCTGCTCTGCCATCAGAGGATGCCCCGCCCTGTTCTGCCATATCAGAGAGGCGGCTTTGCTTCCCGGCGCCCGCTCCAGCGAGGTCTGGGGTGCAATTGCTTCTACATCTCTTCTCCCACATCCAGAGGTGACCCCCAGATCCTGAGAGGCAATAGGTGTCACTCTAGAGGGCAGGCACCTCCTGTCTCCTGGCAGGCCTGGTATGTCCCGATATCCCTCGTTCTCTGCCCATACAGCTACCAACAGAGGCTATCCGTGCCCTGCAAGAAGACACCAAGCTGGCTTCTACTCCTGCTAAGAGGAGACCAAACTCTTGCCGAGCACCCCCGAGGGGCTTCCAGCTCCTCCTTGCCAGGCCTCCTCGATTGGACTGGATTCCACATTGGCACTTACCTGAATGAGAGAGGGATCTGCTACCTGGCCCCCCAGCGGGGATCTCCAACCTGAGTCTCAGCCACACCCAGCCAAGCCACTGCGGTTCATGAGCCTTTGGAGGTGAGCCTGCTCCCTGTCCCCTTCACAGGCTGTGTCCTCTCAGCCCTGGCCAGGAGTCGCTGCCCCTGCAGTCTGGCTGGGCCACCACCAGCCCACAGTTTGGCTCAGCTGGGAAGCAGACACAACACGGAGTTGGAAGTGCAGGAGACTGGCAGAGGGTGATTCCTGGGGAAGATCAAGGGGGAGGGGCAGCAGGCGGAGCAGCAAAAGCCTTCAGGTGGTGATGAGGATGTGGGAAGTAGAAGAGTTCCTTTTTAAAGTTTCCTTTCTTGTTAAAGAGTAAGTGTGCTAATAACTTTGTTAAGCTCTATCCTATGTAGCTGTTAGATATGCCATGCTTACAGGCACGTAGTACACTCTATGTCTTTGTACTTTAACCAAGATACCTGTGCTGGACGTGCTCACGGCCATGGCCCAGCTCTCCATTGCTTTTACCTGTTTAGAAACGTTTTAAGTTGTTAGCCAATCAGGTTTTAGTTTAGATTGTGAGGTCTGGCTCCAGCCAACGGAGATCAGACACAGCAGTTGGGACAACCCCAAATGCGTAAGGAATAAATTTGTGTGTTTTCCTTTGTTCATTGTACTCTCGTGGCACACTGGCTAGCGAGGGTACCCTTCCTGCAGTCCAGGAAGTAAAAATTGCATTGCTGAAAGATCCTTTGTCTCGGTGCTAATTTTTCTTTGTGGCACCGAGCATCTATTTCCAACATCTATTTCCAGCACAGGGTCTGAGGCCTGAGAAAGGGGAGAAGGCAGGAAGGAGGACAGGAGGGCAAGTGTCTCAGACTCACCATTTCCAGCCAGCACAGGACTTCCTGCTGCAACTTTTGCACAGCTGGAGAAAGTTCCAGCCTTCCACTGGGGAGCAAGGTGCAAGAATTGCAGCAGAAAGTCCTGTGCTGGCTGGAAATGGTGAGCCCTTCCACCACTGCCATGGTTAGTCACAGGCTGGGAAGCACACAGTCTCATCTGGGACACTGAGGAAGAGCCTGAACATGCCACCACGGGAGGCCAGCCCCTAACCTCACTCTCTGCCACATTCTCTCTTGAAGGCTGAGGTCATCCGAGGGGGGCTCTAGAGCGGCCTGTGTAGAGATGCTGCTGGCTGCTGGGTGGCCCCCGGGGCCTCTTTATAATGCCGACACCAGCAGAGGCTAGAGAAGGAAGGAGGCAAACCTCCCACTTTTCCCTGTGACTGCTAAGCAGAGGACAGACACCATCCATGTTGGGCACCTGGCAAAGGGTCCCGTTTCTGGCCCTGGAAATATCCTAGGACTCTGCTTCAACTCTTGTCAGAGGTGTGCCAGACACAGAGTTAGGCGGATCAGAGAAGGAGAGCCGGTGCTCGGTAAACTGGACCTCCTCCACGGCTTGCTTGATGTGAGGTTAGAGGGCAGGCAAGGGGCCTGGTTACTGACAAAGGATGCTGGCTTTTGTTAGTAATCAGGCTCCAGGCTCAGGAACATGACTTTGGTTGGATAAGTGTCCTTGGGGGACAGAATCCTCACTGGCAAAATGAGAAGGTTGGGCAGGGGTCTTGAAGCGGATGCCTGCAGTGGCCAGGCAGGAATGTGTCCATGGAAGCGGGTGGGTGTTCAGATGCTGCTCGTTAAAAGCTGTTGCTTCTCAATCCAATCAATAGCTGCTGTAAGAACAGCAGCTCCAGAGTGGCCAGATCCTCCCAATTTCTTCTTTTCTTTTTTTGTGATAGAGTCTCACTCTGTCACCCAGGCTGGAGGGCAGTGGCGAGATCTCAGCTCACAGCAACCTCCACCTCCCAAGTTCAAGCAATTCTCCTGCCTCAGCCTCCTAAGTAGCTGGGACTACAGACACGTGCTACCATACCCGGCTAATTTTTTGTATTTTTTGTAGAGACAGGGTTTCACCATGTTAGCCAGGATGGTCTCTATCTCCTGACCTCATGATCCGCCCGCCTCGGCTTCCCAGAGTGCTGGGATTACAGACGTGAGCCACTGTGCCCGGCCGATCCTCCCACGTTCTAAGAGAAGCTGGAAGCTGCAATTAATTTTCTAGATAGAAATAAGCAGCTGAACTTTGGGAGCATGCAGTTATTTTCCAAGAGAAGCTGGAAGTCTAAGCCTTTCCGTTTTAAATGTTGATAATTAACAAAACAATTAAAAACAGCGCATAAGCCAAACCCAACATATCCTGTGAGTCAATATCAGCCAATGGCCTCCAGTTTGTGACTTTGGGGTAGATGTCCACTCAGGTCCGGTCAGGGCCTAATGCCCTATGATTTATGGTCAGGTACCACAAGTGACACTGCCTGCCCATTCAATGTGATCAGAACTAGTCTTCATTGAGTGCTTACTTTCTGCCAGACGCTTAACAGGCATCAGCTTATTTAATCATCACAGCAGTCTATGAGACAGGAATGATTCTCAGATGAGAAAACTGAGTCTTAAGGAGTTACGAGAGGGTGCCCAAGGCCCAAGGTTGTACAGCTGCGATGTGGAAGAGTAGAGAAGTGAACCTGGCATCATCCACATTCTTAGCCACCACGCCCACCTGCCTTGCTTCCTCTAGGTTGACCATCAACTTGCAAGAGACACTTTAGCACCACACAGCCCACAAAGCATGCAGGGGAATTCTGGAACTGGTACTTAAGAGGAAGTTCCCAAATTCATTCTCCATTCAAGGCTGTGACTCTCCCGCCCCCTCCTGTGCTGTCCCTTGGGGTCACACCTCCTGTCTGCTGGCAGGACATGTGGCCGCTGGGTGGAATCTACCGCCACTTCAGGTCTGGAAGAGTCAGTGTTTCGAAGGATTCTTTCTGGTCCTCTCCCAGCCCCTTCTCAGTCAGGTGCTTTCTTGAGGGGAGTCCATGAAGGGGGATGCCCTCCCTCTCCCCGAGGCAGCACTGTTTGCTACAGCTGCAGCAGCTGTTCCTGGGCAGGCTGGCCAGCCAGCGTTCACTGGGAGCCAAGAGCCCCTGCAGCCCGGGAATTCTGGGCTAATGCTCAATCCTGGCATGGTCCTCTCTCTCACTGACCCCTCCAGTCCAGGTCACCACGACAGATGCTGCGAACATATGCCGTGAATTAATTCACTCCCGCACAGCCACAGAGGAACAGCTTCTTCCTCATTTCTCCTCCCACCACCCTTGCTTTCTGATTTCTGCCTCGCCAAAAGAAAAATCAAATTTCTCCCCTTCCCTCGCTTCTAACACCCCTCCAACGGGCCCCGTCTTCATTATCCTGAGCGCGCTGCCAAAGGCATTTGGCTCCTAGAGACTTCCTCACCCCCACATCCCAAGTAGGATCAAAGGGCCGAGAAGGAGCCCAGATGTCCCCCTTTCCAGCTTTTCGTCTCCAGATAGATTATGTCCCTGTTCCTGGAACTGACGAGTGCTCGTTTCCTTTTCTTAAAGAAAGGTTGTCTCCCTTTTAGGGGCCAGAATCTCCCCACCCTTCTAGTCCTTCCTTATGTTTAACTCAAATCACTCCTGCTGCAATGAATTTTCTAGATAGAGAAACAAGCAGCTGAACTTTGTGAGCATGCAGGTTTGTTATTTCTCATCTTCATTCTTTCCTCTAAGGAGGGGTTGGCAACGTTTTTCTGCCAAGCGGCAGATAGCTATTATTTTAGGCTTTGCAGGCCAGGCAATCTCTGTCACAACTAAGTTCTGCCCATTGTAGCATAAAGGCAGCCACAGACAAATGAGCTTTTGTAAACAAATGAGCACGTAAGCAAATGAGCATGGCTATGTTCCAGTAGAACTTTATGAAAACAAGAATGGGGTGTAGTTTCCCGCCCTTTGCTCTAAGCAAATCAGTCCCCCACCTCTGTTATTTCTTGGTGGGCGAAGTATCCCTCTTTCTCTCCTCCCATCTGTATTTTGCAGCAGATCATATGGACTCCTTCACTCACACAGAAAGGTCCTATTTCTTTACTGGCTTGTGAGTTTCTTGAGGTCAGGAGTGTGCCTTATTTGATTTTGAACTCCTGGAATAGGCATGCAGTTGGATAGAAATGCAATCAACACCCAGTCTTAGACTGGAAGAGCTTACAGGCTAGTGGGGGATACAGACAGGTGAGGTCTATGTTCTCAAAGCAGAGATAAACTCAATGGTAGGAGGAGGTAGGAGAAAGGAATCAGGAGAATGCACCTCCCACAAACTCAAATAGTCACCTTTGAAAAAATTAAGGACGGGAAACAAGAAAAAATGAAGTACTTACTTAACTCTGATACCCTAAAGAACTGAAAACACAATAAAGAAAACTGAAGCCTTGAAAAACAGTTTGGCAGTTTTTCTTAAAAGTTAAATGTAAACATTCCATATGATCCAGCAATTTAATTCTTAGGCATCTGCCTAGGTGGAATGAAAATATGTGTGCAGCTGGGTGCGGTGGCCCATGCCTGCAACCCCAGAACTTTGTGAGGCCAAGGCAGGCAGATCATTGAGCTCAGGAGTTTGAGACCAGCTTGGCCAATATGGTGAAACCCTGTCTCTGCTAAAAACACAAAAATTCACCTGGTGTAGTGTAGTCTCAGCTACTCAGGAGGCTGAGATGGGAGAATTGCTAGACCCCAGGAGGGAAAGGTTGCAGTGAGCCGAGATCACACTCCAGCCTGGGTGACAGAGTGAGACTCTGTCACAAAGAAAAAAGAAAACATCTGTGCACACAGAGACACGTTCAAGGAATGTTCACAGCAGCTTTATTCATAATACCCCAAATCGGAAACAACCCAAATGCCCATCAACAGACAAATGGTTAACCAAATGTGGTGTATATCCACGCAATGGAATACCATGCAGCAGTCAGAAGAACTCCTGATAAATGTTATTAGCACAGATGAACCTTGAAAACATGCAAATAAAGGCAGCCGAACTCCAGAGTGTGCATTCTCTGAATCCATTTATAGACACGTCCAGAATCAGCAAATATTGATGGGGCTGGAGAGCAGCTGCCCAGAGCTGGGGATGAGAGCAGGAATGAACTGCACACGGACACGAGGGAATGCTGCAGGATGACATAAATGCTCTGTAATGGGACCCACACATTTCCTAAAATCACTGAATTGTACACCTTCAATTGTAGACTTTTAATTTTTTGGCACACAAATTTTATCTAAATAAAGCTGTTACAAATAACAAAACAAAACCAAACCTGCTGCCAAGCCATCTTTCTATCCACGGCTGAGATGTGATTCATGAGAGGAGATGAAGATGATACCCGCAAGCCGACTGCAGGCACTGTTGCCATAAACTGTCACTTTTCCTGTGTTAACTTTTTGATCTTATCCAGTTCTAAAATCCAATAACGGCAATTGGCTTTTAGTGGGTACCATAATCCCAACAAGACAATACTAATATCATCCCATTTTTCCAGAGTATCAAACAGGATCAGAGAGGGAAAGTAACTTGCTCCAGGGCCCACAGCTACATTCTGCCTCAACCCCTTTCTGCCTGATTCTAGAAGCTGTGCTCTTTGCCATTGTTATTTGCTCCTATTCCCTCTACCTGCCCCCTTCCCCGCTGATTCTTTGACCTCAGGGAGAAAAGCATGGTGCTGCTTGGTCAAGCAAGGCAGAGTCTATGCTTTCATATCTCTCTGCAGCCAACAGCACCTCGCATGCAAGTCTCCGGCAGCAGTAAGCCCAGAAGCGCCCTTAACTACTAAGCAGAAAGGCCTTGATTTGTGCAAATAGCACATTTTGGTCAAGCAACACTGAACAGGTGGGGACATCGGTTTCCACCAGGAGCATGTAGTTACAAAAGCCCGTCTGAGTGTCCTGGGTTTTAGCAAAGACGAGCCACCAGTCAGGGTTAGAGATGACCTAAGCTTCAGCTGCTGGCCTGCCGGATGAATTTATGGCTTGAGCTCTTCACTGGGAGCTGAGTTCCCAGGGAGCACTCGTGCAGGGGCCCTGGGGTGCTGCTCTGCCTGGCTGCTGCAGTGGGCACACTCTTGCCTGGCGGGGAGCTGGCCGCCGCCTCCCAACCTCTGGTCTCTTACAGAGCCCATTGTTCTCCTCTCCTGCAATGTAGCGTCAATAGTTCTGCCTCTTCCAGGCCAAGACATGAAGGGGCCATGCAGTAGTTTGAAAGTTTTCCACAGTCTGCCTGTCAAGCCCAAGGAAGCCTGAGAATGCTGTCAGCATGGGAGGGAGGGGACCCCACATGCCCAGAGGCCTTTTCTGTGATAAGCCGAGCCTTGGGTATAGTGAACTGGAGAATCTGCTCTTTCCTTGACACCCCCACCCCAGGCACCTTGACTTCCAGCCACTCCTCCAACAGGTCAGGCCCATGCCTGCCTCCTGGTTTTTGCCAATACTGTTCCTGCTACTGGGAGCACTGTTCCCTGGGCACCAGTCTTGCTCCTTCCTTCACCTTGTCAGGTGTGTGTGCAAATGCTCCCTCCTCAGGGAGGCCTCCCCTGCTCACCCTATTAAAAACCACAACCCCCTACCACAGCTCATTTTCATTTTTCTCTATAGTATCTCTTACCACCTGAGACACTATCTATTTTACTCTATTTGTCCATCTCCCCTTCCAGAATGCAAGCTCTACAAGGAAAGGGAGTTTTACCTGTCTAGTTCTGCGTCTGCACTGCCTAGACCAGAACCTGGCATGAGGGAAGTGTCAATCAATTATTTCATGAAGTAATGAACTTCCCCATCACAGCACAGCCTAGGGGTGGCATCTCTGCAGTGACCACCCAGTGCCAAAGACCCCAGAGGAGATTTTGTCAGAGAGCAGCTGGGCTACCCAAGCCCGCTCAGAGGTGACTTGAGCCAGTCTAAGAGAAACTGGTAAGGAACTGGTTAACAAGCCATGTATGAATAGAAATGGCAACACCAAGATTCTTCACTTCATGCCCCGCCGTGCCTGCATAAAACCGAATCAGTGCTCCCTGTGGATGCTTGCTGAGTCTGTCATGCCCTCTTGGGCCATCTTCCTGAAAGGATCTCCAGAGTCAAGTATCTGACACCACTGGATACAACCTCACGAAGGTATTTTCCATGCGAGATGAGACCCGGGTGGCCGTAGATTCTGGAACATCTCATTCCTCTGGCACCCTGATGACATGATGAGCAAATTTTGGGTAAAGGAAGAAGCCCAGACAGGACACGGCCAGGGCACAGGACGAGTGAAAGGAGACTCAGTCACATGTGGCCTGGACCTAATTTGTCCGAGCTTAGTTCGCTCAGCGTAGAGCTGCTCCTATCCAGGTCCACTGCCGTGGGGCCAAGACTCGAGCTCGCCCACGTTGCCAGGCTTCACACCAGGGGACTGATGGAAGCCCTTTGCTGTGTGGTCACTCCACAGACAAGAGTGGGGGTGGGGGATGGTGGCAGTGGACTTCTTTCTCCCAAAGAACCTGCAATTCTGTCTGCTATAAACTAGATTACTTTCCCAAGCTGAAGGCAGCAGTGGGTAACAGAAACACAGGTGTGAAAGCACTGTGGCATTGGAACTTGGAATTCCAGCTCTGCCACTCAGCTGGATAATCTTTGGTGATCCCTTAACCTCTCTGAGCCTCAGTTTCCTCATCTGTAAAATGGGATAACCACAGCCTCTGCTTCACTGGGAGGCTGTGAGGCTGAAACTTGATAATTCCTATGTGTGGAGCCCAGCACCTGGCATGTAATGAGAGCTCCATGTTAGACCTTGTTGCTGCTGCTGTTGTAAAATAAAGGGAGAAGGGAAGTCAGCCCCTAGCCACTTGCTCAGGCTGGCTGAAGATCTCCAAGGTTATCAGAGTCCTGAGGCAGTTGATTTGCCAGTAATTAAGGGAGTAGAAACGCAGCCTTTCTCCTTTGGGTTTCAGAATCATGTAGACTCAAGCAAAACTAGCCTGGATGGAAACTTTTCTACGGCCATGGGAATTATTCCAAAGAGGGGCTGCCTGTGCTAAAAGTGTGACTCTGGAAAAGGAGGACACGGGACCCTAAAGCCACTAAATCCCCGAGTTTATAATTAACAGACAAGCATTCACTCTGCCTGTTCTGGAGCCATGTGGCTCGCCAGAGAAGGGCACCATAGTCACACAAAAATAACCCCCCAGTGGGTTTTTGATGTGTTGAGCCTCTTTGTTTTTCTGAATTTTAATGAAGGGCTTTCCAGGCAGGATAAGAGAAGCACTCAGTGCTCCCCATGGCCGAGGAGTGGGCCTTCGTTAGCTGCTGCCAGCCTAACCCAAAGCTGCATGGGCCTAACCCAAAGCCTCATCCAAGAGAAGCAGGCAGGGAAGGGGCTCTGTCCTCAGATCAGAGAATCTCAGGGAGGAAAGAGAAAAACAAAAACAAAAGACATCTCAGTTTAGGAGAAGGGTGGGACTCTGCTCCTGATCTCAGCACATCTTGGACCCAGGCAGTTATACTTGCGGCGGTGGAGAAGGCAGCCATGTATCTGAAAGGATGAGGAGCGAGACCCAGGCTCCGTAAGAGAGGGCTTCCATGGAATTCCCAGGGCTGCTGGCTGGCCCTTCCCATGAGATTCAGAAACGAGGCTCTGGGAACCTGTAGTAGCTTTTGGAGTTCAAGGCATGGGTTGCAGGAAGAGGGGAGAAAGGAGAACATTGACAGAACAGCCACCAAACCCTGATGAAAATGAAGAATGCGTCTCCGGATCCCTCCCGCCTCCTGCTCCCTCTGCTGCGGCTGCCTGGAAGCCTGTGATGCAGGTGGCAGTGCAGCGTCACTAAGGTCACAAACACAGGGCCCAGAGCACCACAGGAGGGGAGGCCCCACCCCAGAACCCCAGCAGGCAACTGTTTGAAACCTCCGAGAAGTGGACAGCTTCCAGTAGGAGTGCCCACTCCCCCTCCTCCTGAAGCAAACTCTCCCACATGTTCCTCAGCTGCGCGTTTCGAGTTCCTATCAGCTGGCTTAAAAGCTGTTCTCCTTCACTTGCAATAAACTTTTCCAAGAGACTGGAAAGAAAGGAAGGAGATGGCCCAGTATAAAGCAATTTATTGTAATTGAATTATCCAATGTGGTTGACTGAATATAAACATTTTTATTACAAAATATGTAAAAATTTGAAGCTGCTTGCAAGCTTCTTTAGCTTTAAGCTCATTGCATTTTTTCACGTCCAGAGAGTGGGCGATGGGCTCAGGTGTGCCTGGGTTGCCCCGCAGGGTCCTCCTTCTCTGTTTGCAGTGGGTCCGACTCAGTGAGGACCTCTGAGGACACCTCAGTGAACAGATGGTCCCAGTCCCAGCCGATGTCATCCTGCCAAGAAGGGTACCACTGGGTAAGACAAAGGCCTTTTCCCTCAACTGTAGCTGTCTTCCCCCACCCATCCAGGCCTCAAGGAGGCACAAGTCAGCCTGGGAGTCACTGGTTATAGGAATGCCAAAGCAGAGAGGCCGGAGAACTGGTGCTGCCACTGTACCTCCCGGACTTCGTGCTCTGGTGCAAGCACTTTGGTGAGGAGTTTCAGGTCGATCTTCCCATCCTGCAAATGCAAACAAAAAAGGTCAGGCTAAGCACCTTGAGGGCTTTCAGGCAACTATTTCTTGAAAATCACTATCAGTTTTTGTGTGTCAGAACTTCCCCAACTGAGACCTGTAGACATGCCTTCATAAGAGAGTAAAATTATGAATGAACCCCCTGGCCACTGGGAAATGAGGGAAGGCTATGCTTCCTACATGCTGGGTGTGTTTTGGGGCAAAGGACCACACTGGGAGGGCAGAGCGTGACAACAGCATACCCAAGAGACAGAGGGGAGTGGCTGCCATCAGGTGCTACGTGGGCAGCCAGGAGGCAGGTGGGAGCCTGGCACTGAGAAACACTGGACTATGTTGGGTCCAGGCTTGCTGTGAGATGACCGAGGATAAAACCTCCAGCAGAGGTATGGGTGCTAGGCAGCCAGCCTCAGGGACTGCTGGAGATGCTGCATAGCTTCGAAGGAACTGAGAAATCTCTATGGCTGTTGCTTGGAGCCTGCCTCTCTAGGCAGAAGCCGTTCCACTCACCAACGTCTGAATGGCTGAGTACTTCATGAGGTCATCGTCTAGGTCTCGGTAGGTCATCACCCGCTTTACCTGGATGCTGAAACAAAGAGAGAGCGAGAGGAGGGAAGCCCAGGCAGGACCTGTTCCAGGAGTGCTACCAGGCCACCATCCCCAGGGCCTCGTACACAGCTGGGGATGACCAGAATGGGAATCACATGTCTTTCTGGATGGAGCCCAACACCAATCTGGATTTACACTGGGAGGGTGGGAAAGGTCCACTGTAGATGATATATGGAGTATATTAATTCACGTGTTCTCTGCCTCCCTAATCATATCCGATTTAACCTACCTGGGAGGGGCTGCCACCTGCAAAACAAAGTCTTCTTCTTGTACTTCCTCCAGATCCGGAATGATAGGAATATCTGCAAGGAGAGGCAGAAGCAGCCCTGTCCGCAGAACTCATAGGGATTGTGCCTGCTTCTCCACTTCTTACTCACTCCCCTTCAACACACCAGCCATGAGGCTGTGGGCTGGGGCAGGAATTTAACTAGGGGTAGGATCAAAGGTGAAGTTTCAGTGATGTCTGAATCCCAGCCTCACGCCAGAACCTGCTGAGGTAGAACCTCCTGGGTCGGGCTCAGGCATCTGGATTTTTTTCCCAGGAGTTCCCTGATGATTCTGATGCACGCGACAGGTTAGGAGCCACTACAGTGGGTCTCCAAGGAGAAATGTAAAGAAATGAGACTCCCAGACAGCACGTGAGGAAGGTCTTGTTGAGGAGAGGAAAGAAGAGGAACTGACAAGTGAGCCTGGCATGGCCAGGGACAGAGGAACTGAGTGTGTAGTGTCACAAAGTGGATGTGCATTAGCCCTGGAGTGCAATCATCACGGCCCTCAACCTGCATCTGAAGGGCATCTTCCACCTAATGACAGCCTGACTCCTTGAGATCCGGGTCTCCATCCACTAGGTCTAATATAATCAGTGAGGCTGATTCTATGATGGTGCTTTTCTTGCCATCTCAAGATTTTCCATCTCTGAACTCGACAGACAACATATAAAGAGACGCGAGGCCATTTCTTTCATCAGTTCAACAAAATCATGCAAATAGAGAAACTGGGAAACCAGTCCATCCCTTAACTGTGGCAACTTGTAAGTGACCAAAAACTGTCCATGTGCTCATGGGTCAACCTAACACTCTAAAGAAACATTTTCTCCTCCAAGTGAGTATCACGGACTGGTTGATTTTGTTTTAAACAGTCAGGGGTGAGGGAGAAGAGAGAGATGGTACAAGAAAAAGGCCTGGTGGGGCGAGCCAGTCCTGGAATTCCCAAGCCAACTATAAACACAGAAAGAAGGAAAAATCCCACAGAGAGACAAGCGAAGACATCTTTCATTTCTGCTTTCACGGGTTGACTTCAATCTTAGTTTTAAAATCATTTCAAGAACAGCTGAGAAGGAGACCCTTGCCACTTTCAGGCAATTCATGATTTAGACTTTTTGATCACTCTAGCCAAGCGACACCAGAGGATGGAAATGTCAGTTCCAAGCCTGGTGTCTATTATGACTCCCGACTGTGGAGGCACAGATGTTGCACCTGGAAAAAGAGAGACTGGAAGGGAGAGACAGAGACAGAAAATTCAAAAGAAAGAGACGGGCAGAGAAAACAGGGATAAAAAGAGCAAAGGGATAAAAATAAAAAGGAGTTGCTGATAGGGAAAATAAAGAAGAGACACATCCACCACCCCCCAAATAACAAACCACATTCAGCAAGTCTTATACCTAGAAAGGAGCTGTTCGGAGCTTAGACTGCATCTCTCTGTCCTGCTAGAGAACTGGAGACTGTATGCTGTAAGATTCTATTTCTTATGCTAATAGAAACTTAGCTCTGTTTTTCCCTCCCGCTCTGTGTAATTAATACAGTCCGTTGTGCAGGCTGCCGAGAGTGTCGCTCCCGAGGCTGGTAGGCTGCGCGGGCCCCGTGGAGGGCAGGGAGGACTCTGGCTGTGCCGCGCACCATTGGCACTGTGACAGTTTTGGAGTGCGCCTGGCTCTCCTCGGGTGCAGAGTCCAGCCTGAGATGAATATTCAGAAGGTGGTAAGAAAATACCCCGTGCTGAGCTTGGGGCTCAGTACAGGGTCTTCCCGAACTCCCCTTTCCCTCCACAACTTTAGCATTTGGGTCCTGTCAACTCTGCCCAGCGTCTCGGGGCTCTGAGGAATTGCACTTCTGCCCGATGTCCACTCTCTCTCTCCACGGGCTTCCCTCTTCATCCCCAACCCCCTCCTCCAAATGTGCACAAAAAGTGTGGGGCTGGCCCATCTGTGACAGATCAGAGGTCAGCTCGGGCCTTGGCAAAGGGGCTGCTCAGAGCGGCGCTGGTGGGGCTGGCCACACAGTGGGATTTCTCTCTAATTGGAAGCCTGGTGCCCAGCAGAACCCGGTGAACCGCCTGAGTGGGACAGAGCCAGCGATGACAGCCAGGCCAAGGCAAGCTGGAACATTCTTGTGCAGTGACAGCTTGAGCCATCGCAGCAGAGGCAGGCCATCCAACTCCGGCCCCCAGCAGAACAGGTGTCCACAGCGCAGGTTTTGGGCAAACTTCAAAGAACTTCACAATTTTACAGTTTCTGCAAGTGCTCATGAGCACATAATATGTTCTGGGGAATTTTATTTTCTCTTTATCTCCTTCCCTCCTCCCTGTTCCCCCACTCTCACATATACCATGAAAGAACACAGAAAAAAGAAAACAGACTTAAGAAACCAACTTCTTCACAAAATTACCTATGAGGAGTAACCCAGCCTGCATCCAGTAAGAGACAGTGACTTGACTCGCAAAGATGGACGGGTGATGGGGCCTGCTTCAGGTTATAAAGTTTGGCATGCAAAGCACATGATTTTAACAGAGACAATATGAGGAAGACAGGAGTCATTCTGGTACTGTTGAAAAGCAACCACCATTTTCAAAAATTTTTCTTCAATGTTGCTAATACCAAGAAGAACGTGAATGGCCGCAGTGAGGTCAGGGGCATGCTGTGTCGGCGGACTCCTGCTCCATGGTTAAGAGGCAGGCTCTGGAGGCAGGAGGTCTGCTCCAATCCCAGGCTCCACCACCTACTAGTTGTGTGACTTTTTCTCTCTATGCCTCAATTTCTTCATCAATAAAATGAAGGTCAGACTCACGCCCACCCACTCAGTTGCTGTAAGTATTAAATGCAATGATCTTTATAAAATAACTAGCATTTTGATCAGTATAGAATATTCAATAACTATTCTTGTGGACTTAACTGATATTATAATATTACGTATGTAGAGGAACTATATGTCTCCACCTTCATTTTCAGCTGCCCAGTGATGCCCATTTTTCAGAAGAGAACACTAAGGCTAAGCAAGATGAAGCAGCTTGCATGGGGTGAAACTATGAATAATGGACCGAGCCAGGCTTCCCACTTCAATGTGGCGACAATGCATGAGCTCTGCCACACCCCACAAGGGCTTTCTTCTCAAAAGTGAAACGCGTTCAAAGACACCTCCTCCTCTAGCGAAGGGGTGAGACAACTGCCTATGGTCAAGACATCTTTCACTCAGTGTCCTCTGAAACTTAATGTCCTCTCTTCTGAGGTCTTTCTCTCGATTCCAATAACTATAAATCTGCTAAGTCCTCTCCCTTACTGTAAACCCCCAACTCGCTGCTTCCCTACAAGGCCAAATGGAGCAGAATGAAAAACATGCGCCACACCAGAGTCCCAAAGACTCCATCTCCACCAACCCTATCTTATTAAACCAGCCCCAAGGAGGAGGAGGCAGCCAGGCACCTTGAATAGCCTAAGGAGGTGAGGCTGTGACACCCCTGGCACCATGGGAGCTGGTATCCCCAGTTTTTGTCTCAGTTCCCAGGAAGGCAGTGCCACCTTCACACGGCCATGCTGTTCTCTGCCCCAGCTCTGATGCTTAAACAGAAAACTCCTTCTTGCCTTGTGCACTGCTCCCTGGCTCAGTGTTAGCTATTTCATAGCTGTTCAACCTGTCTCTGCCCCATGTGGTGCCTGGTCAGCCACGCTGTGGGGAAACTCCATTTGTCTGCTTGTTCATTCATTCATTCATAGATCCATTCATTCATTCATTCATCCATTCAAGATTACTGATGGTGCACCCACTATGTGAAAGGTACCATGCCAATAACGATAGCAAATAAAATAGACATGGTCCCTGTCTTCATGGGGCACCAGTCTGGTAGAGGCTAATAAACACAAAGAAAGATACTGCTTACAAATTAAAATACACACAAAGAAAGAAACAAACTGGATCTCATGACAAAAAGTAACAGGGAAACCTGATTATTTTTCTAAAACAAAAGTAACATTATAGGTAGTAATAAATTCAAATGCCATAGAAAGGCTTAGAATGAAAATGTCCCTTCCTTCTGTGAGACCCAGTCATCTCCCTAGAGGTAATAACTGTTAACGACTTTTTCATATTTATTTACTGAAAAGAATTCGTGAATAACACAGCACATATGTCCTTTAAAAGTGTTCACAAATGGGATCACACTACACAGACACAGTTCTGTATCTTGCTTGTAACTTTCCTTACCAATATATACATGTATTTTTTCTTTTTTCTTTTTTTTTAAAGAATGAAAGAGAGAAAGAAAGAGGAAGAGATTTTAGAAAAAGAGAGAAAAGGAGAAAGAAACAGCAAAAGAAAGAAAAAAGAAAAAGAGAAGAGATTTTAGAAAAAGAAAAGGAGAAAGAAACAGCAAAAGAAAGAAAAAAGAATGAAAGAAAGAAAGAGGAAGAGATTTTAGAAAAAGAGAAAAGGAGAAAGAAGAAACAGCAAAAGAAAGAAAAAAAAAGAATGAAAGAGAGAAAGAAAGAGGAAGAGAAAGAGGGAGAGAGAATGAGATTCTTGTTTTATTGCCCAGGCTAGAATACAGTCTAAAAATGGGCATTAAAAACCTCTTTTATGCCAATAATTGTGTTTAACAATGGAGACAGGAAGGAATAGGGGATGAAAATAACAAATAAGCAGCCAACCAATATTTTATTTAAACCTGTGAAATGCTATGCAATTGCTGGGGAGTGATTTACTTCCAGTTATGT
>PVKP010034180.1:0-24379 GCA_004027715.1 Plecturocebus donacophilus | reverse complement strand
TTGCAGGCAAGGCAGTGTCTGTTCCCACTGGGGGCTGCTTTTGCCTCTTATTTTCTGTATATTTATTCATACTACCTGTGAATAAAAAGTCTTTCCTGAAAATTAATGGGGAAATAAAAATTGCAAGGAAAATGTTTCCCTAGTTTAGAGAAATAATTTATTTTCTGGCACTGCAAAGCTATTGTTTGCAGCAGCAAACAGTAGAGAATAAGCAACGACTTGGGCTGTTATCAATACCTTCATTGCAAGCCATTCTAACACAGTCTTTGAAGGATCATATAATCTATGAAAAGGAGCAAACAACTTTCACTCTAGATACCTGAAAACAAAAACAATGCATTTCTGGATTTTAGAACTAGCCAACACAGACTTTCCTCTAATTTAGTTGCTAGGTCCCAAATTCATCTAGATACTTAAGCGTTTGTTCTATTTGGGGAAAATGTAGCACCCCAGCCACTCATGTATTCAGTGGGTGTTTTTTTTTTGTTTTGTTTTGTTTTGTTTGTTGTTGTTGTTTTGGCCTTCACGGCTTATGCCAGGCAAGGTGCGGGGTGCTAGGAAACAAAACATGAAGTCCATAAGCCCTGTCCTTAGGGAGGTTGCCATGTAGTTGAGAGAAGAGGCCCTTCAACGTGAATACCAATCCCACGTGGAAAGAGCCTTCAGAAAGTAGCAGGGGACATAGAAGAGCCAGCTGTTTCCTCTGCTTGGGAAAGCCAGGAAGAATTCCCAGGGGAAGTGGTGCTTCATGTGAGACACAAAGGATGAAGAGAGGCTTGTCAGGCAGACACAGAAGGGACAGCTGGCTCAAGAAGGGCACCAGGTGCAAAGGCAGAGAGCCTTAAGACAATAACACCCATTCGAGGAAAAGCAGTGCACAGCTTGCAAAGGACAGTGGGGCAGGGGATAGGTTGGATCTGTTACCAAGTGTGTTACAGTGACTGGGTAGAAGAAGGACTGGTTGAAATTGGGGTTACGAATGTTTGCCAAGAGGCAGAGTGGCTGGTTAACAACGTTTCTAATACTGAGGGAGAGCTGATGTTTGGACTGGAGTAGGACAGGGGCAGGTGAAGGGGATGATGTAAATGCCTCCTCTTGGTGGAAGAAACTCTTCCTTCATGGTGGACTGCACACAGAGTTGCTGTCATTCTCCCTGAAACTCTCCAGAAACAACGGCATGAGATTTTTGAAAGCCATAAATACACTAGAGCAAGAGAACAGGGAAGGAGTGGCAGCAACGTTTTAGAGCCAGAAAGTAGAACACATGGCAACCGACTCAGCAAACAGTGAGAGAAGCTTGGGAGACTAGGTAACTGATGAACAACAGAAACTGATTTCTTACAGTTGTGGAGCCTGGACATCCAAGACCAAGGTGCAGCAGGTTCAGTGTCTGGCGAAGCCTGCCCTGTGCTTCCAAGATGGCACCATGTTGCTGCAACCTCCCGAGGGGACAAGTGCTGTGTCCTCACATAGTGGGAGTGGAAAGGCCGAGAGCTGAACACTGTATGCAGCCTCTTGTATAAGGGCCTTAAATTCATTCATGACCTAATCGCCTCGTGTAGGTCCCACCTCCTAATACTATCACACCATGAAGTTTCAACACATGAAGTTTGAACAGGACCCAAACATTCAAACGACAGCAAATGATGATCTCTATAAAAAGCAATTCGATCCTCAGTTCCTCTCTACCACCCCAGGCAGCCAGGTTACTAGCCGCCTCCCCAGAGGTGGACTAGAAGTTCATTATCTGGAGAAGCAGAAGGATTCTAGACTTGAGGACACTAGGTGCAGGTGAGGGAGGGGATACTGCACTGAAATTAAATGGTTAATTGAAGTCTGCTTACTTACTCCTAAGCCCTCCAGCCACTCGGCTCCATACACACTGGGAACTAGCTCTGTTACCACCCCTCACCCAGCAGGAGAGTAGAAGATTCCTCTGTGGTAAAATTGACTAGGCCAAGAGAGAACACTCACAGAAACTGATGGTTGGGGCCCACAGTGAAAGAACCTAGGCAGCAGACGGGGTAAACCTCCTGGTTTGCCAAGAAGCAGAGACGCTAGTTAAGAACCATTCTCATATTGAAGGAGAGCTACTGTAAGGACAGTGAAGCCCACAGGTTAAGAAATACATTCTCACACATAAATCTTCTAGTCATATTTTCAGTGCTTTATTCTTTAATACAAATAGATAGCCATAGATCCCCAGACATTGAGGAGACATGAAAGAGTAAAACCAACACCAACAAACATTTTTTGCTAATTAAAACATATTTTTTAAATTAAAAAATATATTTTTAAAAAACTTGAAATGGGCTGAGGCAAGAGAATCGCTTGAACCCGGGAGTTGGCGGTTGCAGTGAGCTGAGATCACACCACCACACTATATCCTGGGCAACAGAGTAAGACTCTGTCTTAGAAAACAAACAAACAAAACTTGAAATGAAAAAACTACAGGAAACAACTGAACATTTTTAAAGTGACCATTGAGATTCTTTGAAAAATAAAAAGAGTTATTACATCTATATATGATAGGAAACAAAAAACATTTTGCAAGAAATAATAACTCTGGAGGAAAATATGGTGGAAAAAAATTCAGTGGAAGAATTAGAAGATAATCTGAGACAATATCCCCAAAATACCAACACAACAAAGAGATGAAATATAAGAGAGAAAAGAGGCTTAGTCCGAGAGAACAATATTCCAAATAACAGTTGTTTAGAAAGAGAAAATGGTAGAGGGGGGTCCTCAACAAAATAATTCAAGAAATTTATCCAGAACTGAAGCACATGAGTGTCCATATTGAGAGAGTTCATTAAGAATGTTGCTTAATAGATGGAAAATACTCATAGCAAAGGAAATTTTACAACACTAAAGATGAAGAGAAGATTCTAAAATCTATGAGAGGATAAAAGAAAATCAAATACAAAGTTCCATAATAAAGATGTAATTAATTTCTGAACAGCATCATTGGAAGGTAGAATATAATAGAGCAATGCCTTTAAATTCTGAGAGAAAGTGACCTTCAACACACATTGCATACTGAGCTAAACTATCATCAAGTTTGAAGATAGATGAAAGACATTTTTAGACAGAGAAAGTCTCAAACATTTTACTTATTAAGCACCATTTCTCATAAAGCTACTGGAGAATGTAGACTTCTAACGTGAGAAAGTAAAACATAAAGAGGAAATCATATGCTCCTAAAAATCAGAATATTTAACACAAGAAAAAGAGAGAGGAATCCCCCAGGATGATAGCAAAATGAGATCACTAATCAACGGTTGTTGAGCAGACCTAGAGAGCTGTCAGTCCATAGAGGAGCAAGAAGTGAGAGGATGAGTGAAATTCTTGCTGCGTCTCTAGGAACCAATTTGAAATAGATATATGGGGCCAGGCACGGTGGCTCATGCCTGAAATCCTAGCACTTTGGGAGGCTGAGGCAGGTGGCTCACCTGAGATTAGGAGTTCAAGACCAACCTGGCCAACATGGCAAAACCCCATCTCTACTAAAAATACAAAAAATAGCTGGGCATGGTGGTGCATGCGTGTAATCCTAGCTACTCAGGAGGCTGAGGCAGGAGAATCACTTCAACAGAGGTTACAGTGAACCAAGATCACACCACTTGACTCCATCCTGGGCGAAAGAGCAAAACCCTGTCTCAAAAAATAAATAAAAGAAATAGATACATGGAAAGCTAAGGAAATAGAAAAAAAATTATATATTTTCAATTCTAGGGAAAACAAAAAATTCAAAAAGAAAGGAAATCTAATCATAGTACACTACATGACCCAGCTGTGAATACCTGCTTAATTATACTTAGGTATATTGTTCCGTATACATGATTATACTGTATCTTGATCAAACAACAAAGAGTTAAAACATAATTTTATTAGGAAGATGGGAGAGTAGAAGTGTGCTAGGAGGGCAGAGTCATAAAAGAGCTGAAATTTCACTGTCTATAACAAGAAGAATATAGGTAAAACTGAGAAATTCATTAATGGTAACCTAAGCATGTATTTGGAGGAAACAAAGTAAATACCCAAAAGAAATAGCTAAAAGACTATAAGGAACTGCCTCTTTGGGGTGGGAATCCATGCTGGCAAAATGATCTAGGCTTTTGGCTTATTGGGATTTCTAAACCATATAAATATATGACAATAACAACTTTAAATTTATGAAAATATCTAGGAAAATACCCTCCAAAGCATTGCCATAGGGTTGTGTTAACAATTTTAAGTTGATGAGAATGACCAAATCAGAGATGGGTTTGGAGAAAGGAGAGATACAAAGACACTTAGGACATGAATCTGGTGTATGGTTGGCCATGGAGGGTAAGGCAAGTGAGAAAGAAGCAAGGAAACCTCCTAATAACTAGTAAGCATATTCGCCAGTGATCATGGAGATAGGAATTTCCAATGGAGGGGCAGACAAGGTGGTTCAGAGCCCCCATCACTTACTCTCCCAGTGCTCTGTTTTCCCTTCCTCACACTTGAATTGTGATCATGTTTTTTTGCATGGTTGATGAAATTGGCCCCTACTACACCATAAGCTCCACAAAGACTGTGTCTACAACTGTCTTGTTCTCTGTTGCGGCTCCAGGACTTGAAGCCCTAGGCATATAGTAGGCATTCAATTAATATTCCCTAAACGAATGAATGAAAGACTGAATGATAAGTCATTTTACTCATTACTACTCATGGCTCTGAGCCAAACAACCTGTTAACTCAATCTCTCTTACTACAGTTATTCCGAGGTGGCAAAAACAGGGGTGAGTTGACCCTTCACAGGGCAACTGCTTCTATGGACCAACATAAATCAGAAATTAAATAGAGGAAACCGGAGAAATTAAAAGAGTGTTCTCCTTCATAGACGGGCCCACCATTCTTTCCTTCTGTCCTAACAAGGCACATATAAAGTGAGCTGTGGGTGTGTAATGTTTGTCTTTTCAGCCTCTAATTAAGTGCGTTCAGAGACACCAAAGCCTGAGTCATCTTTATGCCTTCATTTGCAACTGAAAGAGAACAGCTGTCAAATCCCAAAACGTGCCTTGTAAACCTAAACCAAGTTCACTGTGATGGGGGGTTTCCTACTGTGCAGGGCTTTGACAGCTAAGTGGCCATCCTATGGAACTGTGAAACCCCCACAGTTAATCACAGTTACCCTGATGTTGACCCAAGGTGATTGCTATTGGTCAAGGTGGCCCCCTGAGTCTCCCTCAGTCCTCAGAATTGCTCCAAATAAAACATGTAGTCCAAAAAACCAGTGTGCATACTACATACCCAGCCTCAAGCAGGAGAGTTATAGAATAAGTACCTGGCCCACTTCCAGCCACCTCACCCTCTGTGAACCCCCCCTACACTGACATTCTGGACCTCTCTCTATTTTCTATCTTTTGATAAAAGTTTAAATATCTTCTGATAAAAAGAAAAAGACCTTTTATCATTTAACTGGCTCTTTCCCCTTGAAAATGTCAGCTGAGCCTCTGCTAAGATGTCTAGTTCCAGTCCTCAAACAAGTTCTTAGATTATAGATCCAGTTTAAACGAATTGATCCTGAGACCAGGAAATGGCAGCCAAGATTCAGGAACAGATCTCACAACCTCTATCCTCCATCAGTTGTTCTCTGGGCTCCTGCTGGAGGAGACAGCGTTGGTTGTGGTGAGAGTCTGTTTGGGACAGCCTGGGACGCCCTTCACAATGTTTGCACAGGATCCAGCAGTCCCCAAGCCCTGCGCACAGCCTTCTTCCCAAACTCTCTCCCTACCCAAGAAGTTGGTAGTTGGGATGGCCAGGCCAGCCCCATTCTTTCAGAGAACCAGGCAGGTGTAGGTGTGTAGGGGATGCTCAGACTCACTGACCTTTAGCTCAGACATCTCAAGCTAGGACCCAACCTGTTCTGGACTCATTCAGTGCATGTGGAAATGCACAAGGGCCCAGGAGCAGAGGCCACGTGGTACGGCGGTCAGTCTGAGCAGTAGCAGGCACTGCATAAGCAGGAGCCATGGCTGCTGAAGTCGCCAGTAGTTCTGTAGACTAGAGAGGAGGAAACAAGGAGGTGCAGGGGGCCCACTTCTCATCTCCTCTTCTTTATCCCCAACTACATAGGCTATAACAGGGATGGCCATTGACAACCACCTGCTGGCGCTGCGGGAGCTGGCCCGGGCCACATGCAAGGAGCTACCTGAGATGTTCACAGATGAAACCTACCTGATGAGCAACCGATTTGTCCTCTCCACCAGCCAGGTACAGCCCCCGTGCAGCCATCCCCCAAAATTAGCATAGTCAGCAAGCTTTCTAAAGAGCAGTGACAACAAGCCCACTGGCAGGAGTCAGGCAAGCCCTGCCTCTGCTTTTTCTGAGCTATGCGACCTTCAGCAAAATGATCTGAATGTTCACTAGAAGATGGTTTACTGGCCAGGCTCGGTGGCTTACAACTGTAATCCCAACACCTTGGGAGGCTGAGGCAGGAAGATCACTTGAGCTCAGGAGTTTGAGACCAGCCTGCACAACATGGGGAGACCTCATCTCCCTGTTTTTAAAAATTAGCTGGGCATGGTGGTGCATGCCTGAAGTCCCAGCTACTAAGGAGGCTGAGATAAAAGGAATGTTTGAGCTGGAGAGGTAGAAGTTGCTGTGAGCCCTGATTGCACCACTGCACTCCAGCCCGGGCGACAGAGTGAGACCCTGTCTCAAAAAAAAAAAAAAAAAGAAGAAGGTTTCCACCTCCTGAATGGGAGTAATCAACAGACCCTACTCAGCCATGGTGGAGACAGTACAGGAACACACCCATTCTGGTGCCCTAACCATTGTGGCTTGCCACCTTTCAATCGAGTACCAGGGTTTCCACAGGCTCTGACGCCCGGCAGGTCTGGAGTGAAGTCTTGGCTCAGCCAGATGCAAAGATGTAGGGAGAAAGTCCAACCCAGGGCCTGGCATGGACAGGGCCCTCTAAATAGGTCACAGATACTATTATAAAGGCCCACGTGACCAACAGCAGACCATTCGTGGCCAGTCCAACATCTAACCCCCGCGGCAGCATGTGCTGTGTGAGGGCCACTGCCACAAAGACAGAATGCAATCCATTAGAGAGAGGTTGTGCTTCAGGAGGGAAAATGCCCCACAGCCATCAATTTACTAAAGTGCCACCTCATCTGCGAAAGCTGGATGTGTACAGGGGTTGATAAGCTGTGTCTGAGGATGGAAGCCCCCTCAGTAATTGGATGTTGTCATTATGGCAGTGAGCATGCAGATGTGAATAAACGAGGATGGAACACAGCACCATAAATTCCTCAGGAAATCATCCATGGGCAAAAAGTGCTTCGGAATGGCTTTATGGCCTTCGGCTATTGCACGGCAAATTTATCTGGCAATGCGGTGACTCTATTAGCAAGACTAATGGTTTGTTCTGCCCCATTAAAACGACCAGTGTCACTTCCGAAGGCCTGAGCACACAGCACCAGAAACCTGTAGGTTTAAAACAAACCAGGCCCTGTACCTGCCCAAGAATCCTTTTAATTTTTTCCTCCCCAGGACCAGCTAATAAAATTAATCTTGGGTGTGGGGGTTCTGTTGTTGTTTTCCAACTGGAAAGTAGCATTTGTGGCTTGAATGCCTTCAGGAACATACTTTCTTGGTTTGTGATCTGAATTACAAAATCTCGGCCCTTTGAATTCAAAACATACTAGGTGCATAAGTAAAACTCCAGTTGATGGCAATCTTTGAAACACCCAATGCTGGGTAATTGTGCATGACCAGGCTGCGGGGAGAAATCAGAGCAGCCAGGCAATACTGACAGTAATTAAGGATCTGGGGAAAATCGACAGAGAGGATGGGCCAGATTTCCTCCAGTTCATAAATTCCTCCCTCCAGGAAGCATCTGACTGTGGGGTGCCACTGGGGGGCCATTTAGCAAATTACCTGATTGCCTCTGTGCCTCAAATGGCCCCCAGGTAGAGGGGAGAGTCAACCCAAGACCCAGCACCAGGTCACTCTGGGAGCTTCCAACTCCACAAGGAGAGCAGATTGCACACCAGGGAGTGGGCCTGGGGCCCCTCATCCTCTGGTATCATGCACTTAGATGGGTCTGTTTTTATGACTCTGGCTGTGTCCATCCATGCTGAAGCAATCACTTGATTTGGTTAATTCAGTCAAACCCCCAGGTGAAAAACAGTCAGAGAAGCCAAGCCCAGTCAAGGCTGGCAGGCTACATTCCAGAACAAGCAGCTCCTGACCTGTCCTCTCCTCTAGGTGCCCACAACCATGGAGATGTTCTGCTGCTATGGTCCTGTGGTCCCAAATGGGTATGGTGCCTGCTACAACCCCCAGCCAGAGGCCATCCTTTTCTGCATCTCCAGCTTTCACAGCTGCAAAGAGACGTCTTCTAGCAAGTTTGCAAAAGCCGTGGAAGAAAGCTTCATTGACATGAGAGACCTCTGCAGTCTGCCGCTGCCTGCCGAGAGCAAGCCACTGGCAACAAAGGAGAAAGCCACGAGGCCCAGCCAGGGACACCAACCTTGACTCCTGCCACTAGGCTTCACCTCCTGGACCCAGCCTCTAGAGCAGCCACACCCTGCCAACCCCTGCTCTCATCCCTCACCCCAGCTTTCCGCAGCTCCCCATCCTCAGGGTCCAACCCACAGACCACACAGAGACATCACACAGAGCTGGAGTGCTGGGAGGAAAAGGTCCCCTCTTTATGCATGGGAATGTTCATTTTCAAGGTATCTTTGGGCCCGCGCACTGGAAAATGGGACCAGCCTGACCCAGAGGCAGCTGGATGCACTGGGGAGCCACACTGAGGACTCTTCTGGTCCTTGGAAGCTTAGTGTTCATGTCTTCTTCCCCAGCAGAACCTAGTGTGTCCAGGTGATGCTTCTGCCCAATGAAAGAATGAGTCACCCTATTACATGCAATGTACCTAAACGAGTTAGGAAGGAAGAGGCTAACTCCAGGTCATTATCTCTTTTCTTTTTGCGGGGAGAGGAGGCTTTGTTTTGAGATTCAGAGCATGCTGATCATGGCATTCCTGGTGCCTCCACTTAGCCGTACAGTTCTGCAAGCACCTGTTCCTCCTACACACACCACAGAGCCCAAGTCCATTTAAAATATAGTGACTTGGGCCCACAAACACATTTCCACCTTCGCTCCCAGGGCCAGCCTTCTGTTGAGCTCAGAAAATTGTGTCCAGCTATTCTGAAAGGAAAAAAAACTTATCTGTGACTGCCCTGGAGTTGCTGCCACTCTCTGCTCAGCAGGTAGCAACAGAGCCAGTTAAAGATGAGTAAACTGCACAGCCCCAAGCAGATGGCGCCTGGTGCGGGTGGGTTTGCAGAAAACTCAGCCCCTTCCCGGGGCGCTGTCACTTGCATTTTTTCTGCAACTTCCCCCTCTCCTCCCCATTGTACATGCTCCAATAGGTGGAGAAGAGAGATGGTTACTTTGGATTTTTCTGTTTGTGTTGTTTTAAGACAGATATTTTTAAGAAAACCATTCTGAAATTAATTTCAGAAAATCTTAGTGATTCAAGCAGGACTCTTAGGCAGGTGGGCTTCTTTATTTGGAGCAGGCTATCCAGGGACTCTGATAAAAACCCCTGTGGTAGAGCATAGAGCAGGGCTCTCTGCTGGCCTCGGGGCCTGAGGGGACAGCTGGGGGAAAGCGAGGCTGGGAGGAAGGCGTGGCTTCATCCAGAGCCAGCCCCAGGCCCAGCTCCAGCATGGGCAGGACAGGTAGGTCAGCAGAGGCAGGCTTGAGATGTCCCAAGAGACTGTGATCACAGTGGAGATGCAAGAGGCACTTCCCATTGGAACACATTATTATGGGAAGTCTATAGGGCAGGGAAGGGAGTGAGAAAGCAACCAGAGAAATCTACAGCATAGAGCCTGTGTGTTCTGCTCCACATCCCTCCAATGCTGCTGCTTTCTGCTGAGCACTCTGCTCTAGCCCAGGGATCCTGCAGGTGCCCCTTCTTTGGGCCACTGTGAAGGCTCTCCACACTTGGGCCTGTACTATCATAGGCCAGCAGAGGTGGGGTAGGCATTTGACCTTTGCTCAGCTCTTTGAAAACACAAGCAGCCTCAAGAAGTGAGTTCCTTGAACCCCAGTTTTAGATGGAGGATCTCCATTAGATGTTGTGGGAAATTTGGGCACTGCCCTTTGAACACACAAACTTAAGTCATTGGTCTGTAGCTTCACGCTCCTTCCTTCCCATGGCCACCTTCCTACTCTGCTTAGGAAGTTGCAGCACAAGGGTCCTGGGGTTTTCTGGGAAAAGGCAGCTCATCTACTGTAAGTTGGCCCAAAGCTACTTGTCTGTTCTCTCCAAATAACCACGGTGCAGATCCAAGTTATCCTCTGGTTCCTTTCCCTCCATAGATTTCTGGGCAGGCAGAGAGCTTCAGCTATGGGGCCAGGCAACCCCACCAATCTCGGCCAAGTGACATGCATGCCCAGAGACTCAATTCCCTTCACTGTCAAATGAGAACAAGAATGTCCCCACTTGCAAGATTATGAGGACTGGAGAGCATGTGTGTCAAGGACCTTGCTGGGTCAACAATTCATTTGCCTTTGTCTGGAGTCTGCCAGCAGCAGTAGCCAATGCCTAAAAGACACAGGGGCCAGGAGAGAAAAAGGAGGAGAGAACTAAGTCTCTCCTTGTCTATGGCATGCCATTATGGGGTCGAGCAGGGGCAGGGAGGCTTCGTGGGGCCTACCTTTGAGATGACTTTACCCCAATGGGCATTGTTTGGATGGTTTTCTTTTAAACTATTTACACTGAGATGACAGACCCAAACTCCTATCTGCTATTCTCCAAGCACATGGAAAGATGACTCACTCTGTACATTCAGATATCAAACTATGCACTGTGAGGGGGCTATGAGAAGCGCAAACAGTAAATGCTTGGTAGGAGGGAACACCTCCTCCCTCTGAGGAAGAGGCTGGAAGCTGGTCTTCCTCCTCTAAGAACAGACGGGTGCACTGAGTCTTTATGCAAAGGCAACACTGAGCCATGGCCAAGGGCATCTCTGTGGGCATCCTGGGAAAGGAGCCCACTCCAGGTGTCCCCAAAGAGATGGAAAATGAGACAGTCATTTGGAACACTGATGGATAATAAAATGTATGTGGCCACCTTACAATACTGCTAAGTTGCTAAAATATATAAAGTTAATATTTGTGTTCTATTTTTATAAAATAGTTCTAGATTTATGGCAATATATACATGTGTATAGCCTTTCCATTTTAATTTCTAGTTTTGTGCTTTGAAGAAATATATGTATGATTAAAGAACTGTATATTGTAAGCATTATATTCAAATTATGCAAAGGTTGTAAGTCTATATTCAATAAAAAGTAATGCTAAGAGAGATGATGTTGGCCATTGTTTCTACCCAGACTTGCTTTAAAATATAATGCCATAAATTCTCTGAATGGGTCAGCAATTCATTTGCCTTTGTCTGGGGTCTGCCAGCAGCAGTAGCCGATGTCTAAAAGACATAGGGGCCAGGAGAGAAAAGGGAGGAGAGAAGCCTTTCCTAGTCTGTGACATGCCATTGTGGGGTGGGGCAAGGGCCAGAGAGGCTTCATGGAATGCTTGTGATCAGGCTGACAGAAACCTGGGTGTAGACAGAAAGTAGGTGTCTCTGCTTAAGCCTGCACAAATATGCGCGGGCAGCATGGAGCAGAGGGAAGGGCACAAGGCTTAGAGGCCAGATGCCTGGACGATGAACACAGCTCTAATTTACTGTGGACTTTGGGGAAGTCACTTCACCTCTCTAGGCTTCCATTTCCTCATCTATACAATAGGAATATTGATATCAGCATTACTCACTTCCAGACTTGTAGAGAGTTGATATGAGATGGTCACTGTTTGAAAACTTAAAAAGTGATGTAAAAGCCAAGCCTTCTTGTTGCAGGCTCACGCGGACATATGCACACAGCTTCTTTTGCCCTGCACAGCTGACATACATTCCAAGATGGAAGACGTTCTCACAGCCATGAAAATCCACAGAATCAGAAATGAGATTCCTCTAAATGGAAGCCCAAAGGCTTTCCAATTAGACCCTAAAAGGAACCTTGAAGGGTGTGTGTTTGTGGGATTTGGGATGCGGGAAAGGCACTATTCAAAGAGATAATGGCTAAGAGAGTCGTCCAGAAGGAGTGGAGGGGAAAGGGAAGAACAGGATCCAAACAATGTGGGTTTTGCTCTTATCACAGATGTCACAGGCAGCCCAAAAGTAACCAGATGCAGAGAGAGACACCAAGAGAAGGGCTAGAGCAGCCAGCAACAGGCAAAACCACATCACCCTACTGCGGCCTCTGAAGCTCCTTTGGGATGCTGTTGGTACAGAAGCAGGGAAGAGTCCCTCCCAGGTTTGCGAGACCAGCTATAAGTTTCCAACTTACTCCTAAGCAGTTGTCCCTGGAGAGTAATGAGAGGGGGCGGAGAGGGAGAGAGAGAGAGAAGAAAGAAAGCAAAAAAAAAAAAAAAAAGAAAGAAAGAAGGAAAGAAGGAAGGAAAGAAAGAAGGGAAGGAAGGAAGGAAGGAGGAGGGAGGGAGATTGAGAGAGACAGCGTGCAGTGCCTTGGGTTTCCTTTATGAATTCAGCCTATCTCCCCGCTTTTGTGCTCCTGAGTTTTCATTTCAAAGAAGACTCTTGAGTCTGCAAGGTGAACAACATGCCACACCTGGGAAAAGCTGGCCACACATCCCACGAAAGGACCTTTCTCAAAGCTCTGTTTCCTCTTGGCTCCCAGGGACAAGCTCTCTCTTGTTCTTCTCCCACCATCTGCTCCTCCCAGCTTCTTCTGGGATTTCTCTTCCTATTTCTGCTGCATAAATGCCAATGGACCCCGTGGTCTCTGTTTCTTATATTAAGTTGCAGCAATATGGGCTGAGGTGATGCAGAAGGGCCCCTCCACCTGCCAAAGCATATACACAAAAAGGAAACATTTTAAAATATATAATCAAGTTCTAGAGAAAGCAAGCAAGTCCTCACATTCCAGAAAAAAGAAGTAAGATGTCTAGAGCACGACAGTAAGCAAGAGCCCAAGGTGAATCAGAACAGAGCCTCAGTGGCTCCAGCCGAGTCCACTATTCCTGCAAACAGAGAAGACATAACAGCTCATGCAAGGCGAGAGAAGCAACTAAACTCCTTGCTCAAACTCGGACCCCCAGAGGCATGCCGATCATGTGACAAGAACTAGAAAAACCTTTCTCATCAGCGCAGGAAAGGAGGAAAGAAGCCTGCCATCCACAGGGCTGTAGATGAGGGGGAAAGACATCCATGAGAAAGTAAAATCATAGACTCATGCCACTTGTGGTGAGGAGCCTGAATTCACACAGTTTATATGTAAAGCAGGCACTCCACGCCAATATATATATTTTTTATTCTTGCCAAATATTTATTTTTATAAATAAATATTTATAAAAACCTCATCTCCACCAGTTGAGGCGCCCCCATGCATTTTCACAAACTACAAGGACAGGCTCCCCTGCCCACAGCCATGGCTCAGAGGCAACATGCATGCTTCCCAGCCACCTGCCCATAACTGCTGCCACTGAAAGTGACCCTGCTCTCCCAGCAGAAGGGCCACAGCATAGCCACTGCTACCCAAACCCAGGTACTCTGCCAGGAGCCTGAAGATCACCCCAACCCTTCCCACCACATCCACTGCCCATACACACAACTGGAGGTTCTGAGGACAGGCCATCCAGCTCCATTACCACCCCTCCAGTTCCCAAGCACACCATATGGGGATCACACTGCCCAGTCTACCACTACTGAAAACTAAGCACTCCTCTTAGGGATCTGTAAACAGACCCACTGAACCTGCTACTAACACCACAGCTGGCATCCACCCACACACATCACCTGCAGGACTGGGGACTGGCTCGCTCAGCCTATCATAGCCACTGCCAACATCAGTGTGGACTGCTTGGGAGTCAAAGGGTTGTCCCACCACCTGCTACAGCCATTTCCCACACCGTGTCCACTGCCTGGGTACATGAAGACTCTCCAACCTACCACTGCCAATACTGGCGCCCAAGCAAGCCCCAAAACAGACTTGCCTGGATCCACTAACACTGGTTCTGGGGAATGCCACCCTGGGACCTAAGAGCAGGCCCACTTGATATTCCTGTTCCCAGAAAAACTTCACCACAACCTCCACAAACAACTGCACACTAAGCCACTGAAGAAATCACAAACATTACTAATAATGTGTACAGCTAAAGAACTTAAACAAAGACTACACTTCTGTATGCACCTAACCAAGTACCCCACCCAACCAAGACCATAGATACATCTTCAAGAAAAAGCCCTCTCAAAAAACAGATCCAAAATACTGGAGGAAGTGACTGTTAAAGAAGATGCTCAGATAAGGACCAAAAAAATATGGAAAAAGCAAGACCATATGACACTTCCAATTCTTCAGCAATAGATTCCAATGAAAAAGAAATTTATAAAATACTAACAAATATAATGATATCAAAGAAGCTCAGTGAGACACAAGAGAACACAGACACTACAAAGAAATCAGAAAGACAATGCAGGATTTTAACAAAAAAAGTTACCAAAGAGATAACTATCATAAAAGGGAAAAAATGGAAATCCTAAAACTGAAGAATTCATCGAATGAAATTTTAAAAATACATTCAAAAGCATCAACAATAAATTTTATCAAGCAGAAAAAAAGAATTTCAGAACCTGAAGATAGGTTTTTAAAAATAACTCAGACAAAAATAAATTTAAAAAGAACTTAAAAGAATGAACAATGCCTATGTGACATATGGGAGACCATAAAGTAACCAAGTATTTAAATGCCTGGTGCCTGTAAGGCCGGTTGCCTTGCTGGGAGCTCGGACGCACCCTCCCCCTACCACGCTCCTTTTTCCCTTTCACAAGCCCCGAGCAAGCTCAGACATGCTGGGGCATGTTCCCTTCTCTCTTGCTCGCACAGCCTGGTTTTCTCTTAAAGAGCCCAGTATGCAAACAAGGTGCTGCAACCATAGCTTCTTATAACCAATAGCAGCTAAGCCCTAACAACCAATAGCAGCTAAGCCTTAACAACCAATAGCAGCCAAGTTTTAACAACCAATAGTAGTCGAGTTTTAACAACCAATAGCAGGCAAGTAATTCCAACCAACAACAAGCCAAGTCCTAGGTCAAGGCTTGTAACTTACCCAACAGCAGTCTTGCTCTCCCACAACCAATCGAGCTGTTTCACTCCCTATAAAAACCCCCTGTCTAAAAATAGACTTCCTAAAAATAGCCCAAGTCACTCCCTATAAAACCCCCTGTCTGAGCGAAGTCCGTGCGACTTCTCCAGCCTCTCTTGTGTGGACTGCAGAATATCACCCCAGAGCCTGAATAAATTCTCTTGCATTGGATTATCTTGGTGCTGGCCTCAGTTTCTTTGCTTTATCCTCGGAAAGAAACCTTACAGTGCCCACAAGGCAAAGAAAAACCAAAAGGGAGTAATAAAAAACACATTTAATGAAATAATAGCTGAAAACTTCCCTAGTCTACTAAGAGATTTAGACACCTAGATACAGGAAGCTCAGAGATCCCCAAATAGATAAAATTCAATGGCACATTATAATAAAACTGTCAAAACACCAAAGACAAAAAGAGAATTCTAAAAACAAGAGAAAAGCATTCAGTCACTTTTAAGGGATTTTTCCTCAGACTAACAATGGATTTCTCTGCAGAAATCTTACAGTCCAGGAGAGAACGTAAAGATATATTCAAAGTGCTAAAAGAAAAAAAACTATCAGGCAAGTATCCTACATCTAGCAGTTATCCTTCATAAATGAAGGACAAACAAAAGCTGAGGGAATTTATCACCACTAGACCTGCCCTACAAGACATGTTTACAGGAGTCCTATACTTGAAAACAAAAGAATGATATCTACCATAATGATGAAAACATACGAAAGTATAAAATCCACTAGTACAGCAAACACACAAGGAAGAAAAAGGACTCAAATGTTACCACTGCAGAAACCACCAAACCACACTGATAAACAACAAGAGAGAAATAAGGGAACAAAGAATATACAAAACAACCAGAAATCAATTAATAGAATGACAAAATAAGTCCTCACATATCAACAATAACCTTGAATCTAAACATACTAAACTTCCTACTTAAAAGATATAGATTGGCTGAATGAATTTTTAAAATGACTACATATTGCCTAAAAGAAACTCAACTCACTTATAAAGATACATATAGACTGAAAGTAAAGGGGTAGAAAAGATATTTCATGTAACAGAAACCAAGCTGAGCAGAAGTAGCTATACTTACATCAGATAAAACAGACTTTAAGCCAAAAACAGTAGAAAGAGACAAAAGAGGTCATTATACAATGATAAAGTCATCAATTTAGCAAGAAGATATAACAATTCTAAACATATATGTACTCTACACTGGAGCACCCAGATGTATAAAGCAAGTATTATTAGATCTAAAGAGACAGAAGACTCCAATACAATAATAGTGAGTTGCTAAAGTGGGTTGCTCAGTATACTAAGAGTGGGGGACTTCACTACCCTACTCTCAGCATTAAGCAGATCATCTAGACAGAAAATAAACAAAAAAATAGGATTTAAACTGCACTTTACACCAAATGGACCTAACAGACATTTACAGAACACTTCACTCAACAGCTACAGAATATATACATTATTCCCATTAGTACATGGAACGTTCTCCAAGACAGACTATATGTTAAAACATGAAACAAATCTCAAAAAAAAACCTTAAAAATTGAAATCATATTAAGTATCTTCTCAGACTACAATAGCATAAAACTAGACATCAACAAGGAGAGAAACTTTGAAAACCATATAAATACACGGAAATTAAACAACCCACTCCTAAATAACCACTGAGTCAATGAAGAAATTGAGGAGGAAATCAAAAATTCTTGAAACAAGTGAAAAGACAAAGCATACCAAAATATGCTGTATTCTAATACAGCAAAAGTAGTACTAAGAGGTAAGTTCATAGTATTATAGTAATAAGTGTCTACATTTTTTAAAAAAATTAGAAAGATTTCAAATAATCTAATAGTACACCTTAATGAACTAGAAAAGCAAGAACAAACCAAACCCAAAATTAATAATAAAGATCAAAGCAGAACTAAATGAATAGAGACTTAAAAACAATACAAAAGGTCAACAACATGAAAAGTTGGTTTTTCAAAAAGATAAACAAAATTGATAAACTACTAGCCACACTAACCAAGAAAAGAGAGAAGGCCAAAATAAAATTAGAAACAAAAAAAGACACATTACAACTGATACCACAGAAATACAAAAGATCATCAGAAACTATTATGAACAACTACATGCCAACAAACTGGAAAACCTAAAGGAAATGAATAAATTCATGGACACACACAACACAGATTGAATCAGGAAGAAATAGAAAAGTTGAACAAGCAATAACTTGTAATGAGATAGAATCAGTAATTGAGTCTCCCAATAATGAAAAGCCTAGGACTGGAAGTCTTCACTGTCAAATTCTACCAAATCTACAAAGAAGAACCAATACCAATTATTCCAATTTTTCCAACTATTACAAAAAATCATAGAGGTAGAAATTCCTCCTAACTCATGCTACAAGGACAGAATTACCCTGATACCAAAACCAAACAAGGATACACACACAAAAAAGAAAACTACTGGCCAATATCCCTGATGAAAATAAATGCAAAAAAAAATCCTCAACAAAATATTAGCAAATCAAATCCAACAACACATTAAAATGATAGTATACCATGATCAAGTGGGATTTATCCCAGGGTTGCAAGGGATGGTTCAAATATGAAAATCAATAAACATGATACATCACATCAACAGAATAAAGGAAAAAACCACAATTATCTTAATAGATGCAAATAAAGCATTTGACAAATTTCAACATCCCTCAACAAATTAGACATAGAAGGAACATGCCTCAAATAATAAAGCCCATATATGACAAATCCACAGCTAACATCATATGAAATGAGGAAAAGTTGAAAGCCTTTCTTCTTAGAACTGGAACAAGACAGGGCTGCCCACTTTCACCTTTCACCATAATACTAGAAGTCATAGCCAAAACAATCAGATAAGAGAAAAAGGCTTCCAAGTTGGAAAAGAAGTCAAATTGCTGCTCTTTGCTGATGACATGATTTTACGCCTAGAAAAACCTCCACCAGAAAACCTCTCGGATCTGATAAATGAATTCTGTAAAGTTGCAGGATATAAAAGCAACCTACAGAAATCAATAGCGTTTCTATACACCATCAATGAACTATCTGAGAAAGAAATGGAAAAGGCAATTCCACTTGAAATAGTTACAAAAAACCAAACTACCTAGGAATAAATTTAATGGAGGAAGTGAAAGACCTGTACAAAGAAAATTACAAAATACATATGAAGAAACTAAAGATAATACAAACAATGGAAAAACATCCTATGTTCATGGATCAGAATAATTAACATTACTAAAATGGTCATTATACCCAAAGAAATCTGCAGATTCAATCCTATTCCTATCAAAATATCAACAGCATCTTTCCCAGAATTAGATAAAATAATCCTAAAATTCCTACGGAACCAAAAAAGAGCCCAAATAGCCAAAGCGATCTGAACAAAAAGAACAAAACAGAAGGCATTACATTACTGACTTCAAAATATATTACAGAGCTATAGCGACAAAAACAGCACAGTATTAATATAAAAACAGACACATAAGCCAATTGAACAGAATAGATAACCCAGAAATAAATCCACATACTTACAGCTAAACTGATTTTCAACAAAGGCATGAAGAACATACGTTAGGGAAAGGACACCCTCTTCAATAAAGGGTGTTAGAAAAACTGGATATCCTTATGCAGAAGAATGCAACTGAACTCCTATCTTTCACTACACATAAAAAACAACTCAAGATAAGATTAAAGCCTTAAACATAAGACTCAAAACTAAATATACTAGAAAAAAAACATAGAGGAAACACTTTAGGACATTGGTCTAGGCAAAGATATGGCTAAGACCTCAAAAGCACAGGGAATGAAAACAAAAATATAGGAATGAGACTATATTAAACTAAAAAGTTTCTGCACTACAAGGGAAGCAATCATCAGAGTGAAGACAGAACCTGTTGCATTGGAGAAAAATGTCTGCAAACTATTCATCTGGCAAGGGATTATCCAGAATATATAAGAAACTCAAACAACTCAACAGTTAAAAAATAATAATAATAACCCCATTAAAAAGTTGGCAAAGGACATGAATAGACTTTTCGCAAAAGAAGACAACCATGTACAACCGGTATACAAAATAGCCAACTGGTATACAAAAAAAAAAAAAAAAATGCTCAACACCACTAATCATCATCACTAATTATCAGGGAAATACAAATAAAAACCACAGTGAAATATCATCACCACCCTCCTTAAGCTAGGATACCACAGGAATTAGGACTAAATGTAAATCAACCAATATCCAAATGGACTGTAGCCCAGTTTTGAGTTATGTGGATGGCTCAGAAAAATCTCAAACTCTGAAATTGTATGAAGATGATCCTGGGTTGGTGCAAGTAGGCGTTAGCAAGAATTAAATTTTAAAACCTTTTACAGGGGAAGATATCATCTTAGGCCTCAAATTGTTTCTACAAATAATTTTTGAATACAATATCCAGCACACAATTAAAATAAACCAGGAACTCTAGGAGACAAGACAAAATGGGCAGAAACCAGCAGAAATAATGAACCACAGGAACAAACACATAGGTTCTCCGAACAGTGGAATTCTCAAACACAGACTATAAAATACCCATCTTTACTACCATGAAGGAGATAAAGCCAAACTTAAAAAACTCGGGAAGAAGCTGAAAGCGGCACAGCAGATTGGAAATAAGAACAAACTAAAATTCTAAAATCGAAAAATAAATAACTGGAATAAACAACCAAATTGCTGGGTTTTGTTCTCAGTTACAAGACAGCTGAAAAGAAAATTCATAAACTTGGTTACAGGTAAAAATGAATGAATGCACACATACATACATGTATGCATACAACCCCGAAAGAGGCATGGAAGAAGAAAAAAGAGAAAAGCACAGAGAAGAGACACAGACAACACATTGAGAAGGTCTAGCACATATTTAGCTGGAGTCCCTGAGAATGAGAAAATGGAACGGAAGCAATATGTGAAGAAACAACAGCTCAAACTGTTCCAAAAACTGATGAAGGACTTTCACTCAGAGTTTCGAGAATCTCAACAAATCCCAAGAGAAGTAAATTAAAAAAAAAAAAAAAACCTATATATAAGCACCTTAGAGTAAAACTACGGAAAGTGAGAGATAAAGAAACATAAGGAGTCTTGAAAACAGAACAGTAACAGACAACTATTCATACAAAACTTTTAGCAAAGTTAAAACCGTTAAATTTCTAATTAATAAAAATACTACAGTGAATAGTGAAGTTTTGCCTTTTAAGAAGTGTACGAAGTTTATGGAGAACCAGGAAATAAGTCCTTCTAAGACAGGACAGATAATCATGTAGAGCCAAGAGGATGAATAATGGCACCATGTGCAGTCCTGCCTTCCTCCATAGTCTGCTGGGTTCAGCTGTGTTAGTGAATTCAGTGGTCCTTGTCCAGTGGTGCAAAACTCTCAAGTGCTGGGGGAAATTATTTACGATCCATAATAAAGCCATTGCTATCATTCCTCTATTAACCAATCATGTATAAACTGATTCTCATCAAAGAAATATGTATCATAGAACATACTGTGCACGTGGAGAGAATTAAAATACACAGTAGCGTATATTGGGAGAAGAATTAGTGGGAAAGGGTTTTTTAAATCCTACTGTTCAAAAGGAGGGTGAAAATATCAACTACAATTGAATTTTAAGAAAGTAAGACACGCTGTAATCGTAAGGGTATTGCGATTGTTAGGTTGGGCTAATTGCTGTAATAAACAACCCCTCGAACCTCAGTGGTTATGGAATGTTTCTTTCTTGCCTCGGTCACCAACTAATGCAGATGGGTGGGGCTCTACTCAGGGTCCAGGTTTCTCCCACGTTTTTGGTCTATCTCACCCGGAGCCTCAGGTCCTCCCTGGGATCCGGTATCTGGCTACCGATAAGGAAAGGGCGACAGCAGTGTGAAGACTTTTCAGGGGCCACGCCTATAAGTGGTGGATGGCTTTTATGACCGAATTCCAATGAGCAGAACTGAGCAAATGGAAGGAAATTGGACGCACTCACAGTTTTGTCTCCAGCAAGTAGCCTAACTGGTTGACAGAACGGGCAGGTGGAAGGGAGTGGGGGAAGAGGAATGAAGAACAAATACACCCAATCAATCAAAAACAGACAAGAAAACAGAAGAAATACAAGGGTTTCCAATCCATATTACACCCCTGTCACTCTTGGCCTTCCTGAGCCTCGGTTTTATTAACAGAAAACGTAAAATACTTCCTAGGGATGGTAAACTAATTCAGCCAGATAACGCAGGGAAAGTGCTTAGCACGCCGGCTGACACGAACTTACAGTGCCTGGGTGCTGCTATTTATCACTAACACTTGCCACACCAGGTCGAACGTAGGTGTTTGCGGACCTGGCTCTGAGGCTTACGTGAGCAACTTTGAGCTGAGAGGATCCGGGAGCACCACCACCCCGGCCCGGCCCCGCCCCGCGCGTAGCCACGCCCACGCGCCGGGGCCGAAGGAGAGGTTGCCTAGCAACGTGTGTTTCTCCCTAGCCGAGGCGGCGGCGGCGGCGAACTGGCGGTGCCCAAGAACTCGGTGGTCATCCTGCGCTACGGGCCCTACAGCGCGGCAGGCCTGTCAGTGGAGCACCACACCTTCCGCCTGCAGGGCCTGCAAGGTGGGCCTCCCCGCCGCGTGGGCGCCTGCGCGCCCCAGCCTCCGGGCATTCGTGTAGGAGGTGCCCTGTGCCTAGGCCTTCGTTCCTCAGACCCCGACCAAGCGCCACCTCCCCAGGAAGTCTTCCCACATCTCCCAGTCCGCTGGATGATGTCATATCCATCCTGTGGCTTCCAGGGCTTGGATAAAAGAGTGGGGACGCTGTTCTAGTCAGGAGTGAGCTGCGGGCCCACCCAGTGCCCAGCAGATTACACAAATTACCTCCGTAGAAAAAAATTGCACAACCCTGCTTTAAGAATTGGGAAACTGAGGATCAGGAATGTTAAGTGACTTTCAGGAATGTTAAGTGGCTGGGAAGTAGCGATGCTGGGATTCCATTTCTTAATCATCCATGCAACAGACTTTTATTAAGCACCCAATGTGTGTTGGACACCCTTCCAGGGACTGAAGACACACTGTTGAACAGTGATGAATGTCCTTGAAGTAATCTCCTTGTTAACTGCTAAATGACAGTTGTGCCTAAGCTCTGACTGAGGCTAGGTGGTGCCTTGGGAACTAACCATAGTGGGACCTGGGACTAGCCATAATGGGAGGGGAGAGGGAGAGGTCTGGAAAGGCTCATCTAAGTGGAGCCTTCAATGAGCCCACATTTGAACAGAGCTTTAAAGAATGAGTAGAAACTAACCAGGTGAAGAGAGGAAAGCCTTCCAGTCAGAGGGATTAATAATATAGGCAATGGCTGGAGGCGTTCAACAAATGATATATTAATATTTGTTGAACTGATGGGGGATGTGGCTGGAGAGGTATTCAGGGGCCAGATCCTGTAGGATCACAGACAAGTTTTAGGCAGGGGATGAAGCTGTTGCTGCTCTGAGGAGAACAGATTAGAGGGGGCCAAGAGTGGAAACAAGGAAGATAAGTCTGTTGTGGTGGTCCAGGGCTGAGATGAGAGTAGCTTGGACCATAAAGGAGACCATGGATCAAAGTGAAAGCAATGGTACTTCCTGAGAGGATGGATGTGGGAGGCAAGGGTAAAAAGAATGTCATCCAGATCCAGTCAGTGTCTGGCTTGAAACAGTGCTGGTGGATGGATATGTTGTCCACTAAAATCGAAGACACCAAAGATGGGCCACAATTTGGAGGAATATGTGGGACAGTTCCAAAGGAACAGTCTATTTTGGACATACAGATGGTCCCCAACTTAGACTTTCTGACTTTGGGATGGGTTTATTGAGAGGTAACCCCATCATAAGTAGAGGCACATCTGAACTTAACAATGGTTCCACTTACCATCTTTCCACTTTATGGTGAGCTTACCCAGGTATTAAGCCCACCTTCCATTTACAGTGCCTTTATTGGGACCTAGCCCCATCGTAAGTCAAGGAGCATCTGAATTAAGCTTCATGTGCTTTCAGCTACCTAGATGGAGGTGCTAAATCAACTCTGTTGTTCTGGAGTTCAGAGAAAAAGTCTGAAATGGAGATAGAAAGACCTGAGTCATTGACTTGGAGAGAACATATAGAATGAGATGAGAGCATTGGTGAACTCCCATCATATGACCCAAACTAAGAATTTTCCAGGCAAAATACCCTGAAAGTCCAAGGACACAAATATTAGTTTTAGCTGAGCAATCAGGGAAGGCCTCCTGGAGGAGATGGCATTTCAATCAGCAGAGGAAGTTGCTTTCTATGAGTGAACAGTTGATAGAGAAATTTCTGTTGCAAATACCTACGTGTTTGTATTAGTCTCTTGGGACTGCCGTAACAAAATATCATAGACTATGGGACTTAAACAATAAAAATATATTTTTCCAATCTAAAGGCTAAAATTCCCTGATCAAGGTCTGGCAAGGTCAACTTTTGGTGAGAGCTCCAGGCTCTCTTCCTGGCTTGTTGACAGCCACATTCTCTCTTGTCCTTATGTGGTGGGATTGTCTGGGTAGAGAAGGGAGTGAGAAAGCTCTCTGCTGTCTCTTCTTAGAAGAAGAAAGACACTAATCCTATCAGATTAGGTCCTCACCCTTATGATCTCATTTAACCTTAATTACCTCTTTAAGGACGTATCTTCAAATACACATTGGGAGTTAGAGCTTCCATATATGAAGTTGGGGGAAGGGGGGCAACAATTCAATCCATAGCAGTGTTGCATGGTGATGTTTAAAATGTTTTGTAGTTTTGGCTAAGGACACAACCTAAGTAAGTGATTTTTCTCTTCCTCCCCCTCTGATAAGCCACACCTACCCACCCTCACCTTACATAATCCACCTTTAGTTTATGTTCACTTTCTCTAAAAATAATGTGGATAAAAGACATATTGAAAAATTTGCCATTTTAACCATTTTAAGCATAAAATTCAATGACATTAATTACCTTTACAATGTTGTGGAGCCATCATTGTTCTCTTATTTTTAAAATTTTTCAGCACCCCAAACAGAAACTGTATTCATTAAGCAATAACTCTATCTCCCCACTCCCAACCCCTGGTAACTTGTAATCTACTTT
>PVKP010034179.1:0-24456 GCA_004027715.1 Plecturocebus donacophilus | reverse complement strand
ACACCCCCACCCCCCAATACAGAATGATGCTAAAAGGCTTTTAATAGATTGCTTGGGTACATTTTGGGTCTATTCATACAATGAAATACTGTTCAACCATTAAAAAAAACGCAAGGTTATCTTACAGGTACTTAGTGTAAAAAGCAAGTACAATTTGTTATAAACAGATACTTGCATAATCATGTGGGTAGTATGAATGTATTTTCTTTTTTGACCCGGAGTCTCACTTTGTCACCCAGGGTATAGTGCAGTGGCACAATCTCGGCTGACTGCAATCTCCATCTCCTAGGTTCAAGCAATTCTTGTACCTCAGTCTCCTGAGTAACTGGAATTACAGGCATCCACCACCATGCCCAGCTAAATTTTGCATTTTTAATAGAGACAGGGTTTCACCACGTTGGCCAGGTTGGTCTCAAACTCCTGACCTCAGGTGATCCGCCTGTCTCCCAGAGTGCTGGGATTACAGCCATGAGCCAATGTGCCTGGCCCCTTTTTTTTTCTTTTTTGAGATAGAGTTTGACTCTTGTTGCCCAGGATGAAGTGCAATGGCGCAGTCTCCACTGACTGCCACCTCCACCTCCTGGGTTCAAGTGATTCTCCTGCCTCAGCCTCCCGAGTAGCTGGGAATATAGGCACGCATCACCATGCCCAGCAATTTTTTGTATTTTTAGTAGAGACAAGGTGTCACCATGTTGCCCAGGCTGGTCTTGAACTCCTGACCTCAGGTGGTCTGCCCACTTGGCCTCTCAAAGTGCTGGGATTACAGGCATGAGCCACCCACACTTGGCTGAATGCATTTTCTTAATGTGTGTGAAGACATTAGTATCTAAGAAGAGATTGTGCATTCTAATAAACACAACAGGGAAAGTCTAAAATAATACAGATTATTCCTGGTTCCTGACATTAAGATTTCATGAGGGAATATTCCCCTTTTTTTCCCCCGTTTATCTTTGAATTTTAATAACTAACAAGAAGTAATAATAGGTCAAAGAAGAAAAGTGTCACAGGAACCCTAAGAGGAAGACCTTAGAAAAATGAGCAGGAGAAAACCATCCTGTATACCAATAGTTCTCAACTGAGACTATTTTGTTCCCCCAGGGGACAGCTGGGAGTACCTGGAGGCATTCTGGTTTGTCAGAGTGGGATGGGGCAATTGCTGTCCACATCTGGTTGGTAGAGGCCAAGGGTTCTGCTGAACATACCACAGTATGTAGAACCGATTTCGCTCAAAGACTTCCCAAAGCCAAAATGTCAACAGTGCCTAGGGGAAGAAATGTTGCTCTATGCTGGTTAAAATATGGTTCTCTACTCTTTCTATTCTCGTAATTTTAGGAGGTTGAGGTCCTCTGTTACGATGGTAAGGGGTTGAGAGAGTCATCCAGATAAAATCTGTGTTGACTTTGAAATACCCAAGTCACTCATAAAATTCTTCAAGATAGTATCTCTCCCATGCCCTGGCCAGGTTGACGTTTCAGCAGCCAGGTAGAATTGGTCATATGGTCTGTTGTGAATCCATGGATATTTTATTTAATTGCAGTATCTAAGAATTCTCCAAATGTGGATGCCATATCACTTTCTGATTTACCATCTAAGCCTTTTCCCAGTTCATCTCACTCTTAGTCCTCTAGTCAAATGTATCCCACACTCCATCTAAAGTAAAGCTGGACAGATTCATACCACTCCATTATCACTAAGGTTCATTTTATTTGCAAGCAGTTTTGCTCATTAAAATGTCATTAACATATTTGGAGGTGCAGAATGAGAGAGCAGACAGCACAGCTTAGTCTTACTTTAAACTTTGGCTTGACTTGATTGAATTTTAACTCTGTTTGGGTCCAAGCTGTAAACTTACAGAAACTTCTTCTTGGACTCTTCTGTTTCTTCCAGTGTCTTGTTAGATGATTCATATTTTCTAGATGTTACTGAGTTAACATATTTTAGTTCTGTTTTCTATGCATAAAACAGGAATACCCTGAAACATATGTAACCACACAATTATACCTCAGCAAACCTTCTAACCAGATGCCCACTATATATTATTTACTTAGCCTAATAAATTTTTGTTTTTGGATATAAGAGATTTCCCCTTTGATTATTACATCTAGAGATGGGCAACTGTTTAATTATTTAAGTAACTAAAAAAAAATTACTTTCAGTAAGAGCCAGGGCTGTGGGAAGTGTCCTCAAATGGAAGAGTTTTAAGCATTTTTTATAAGACAGAGTCTCGCTGTGTCACCCAGGCTAGAGTGAAGTGGCATGATGTCAGCTCACTGCAATCTTCCCCTTCAAGGTTCAAGCAATTCCCTACCTCAGCCTCCTGAGTAGCTTAGATTACAGGAGTGTGCCACTATGCCCTGTTAATTTTTCGTAATTTTAATAGAGACGGGTTTCACCATCTTGGCCAGGCTGGTCTTGAACTCCTGACCCCATGATCCACATGCCTCGGCCTCCCAAAGCGCTGGGATTACAGGTGTGTTTTAGGCATGTTTTCAATACAAAGAAGATAATTTGCAACCAGTTCCATTATTTGTAACTCTTATCCCCTTCATTCATCTCTTGGGTTTGAGAAGAGCTGGGTCTTTGGGCAATTATTTTTCCCATTTGCACATCTTTGGGAAGGAGGGACAGTGGGAAGAACGAGACCCAGCACTTGGGGAATTTTTATGATCATCTCCAGCTGTGAATACTGGAGAGCATCATTTATGCCATGAAGGGAATAGGAAAAGCAATGTCTTGCTTCTAAAAAAGAGCCTATAGTTGTCTCTAAAGGGGCGGAATAAAATTGCGATTGCAAAAAACGGGAATATACTGAATCGTATCACTAATTAAATAAAATACTTTGGAATTAATTGACAACATGCACTGAAGAATATAATTGCATATTAATCAACCATTTGCAGATAAAACTGAATGCTATTTATTACATTAGGATAAAACTTTTTCCTGATCTTTCAAAGCCTGGGATTCAACTTTGTTCCTAAAATCATCTTCAGAAATGAATACATTGTATTAGTGTGTGAGGATCCCAAGTGAGTAAATAAGCAGGAGTTTCTGAAGGGAACAACACAGTGGGATTTATCTTGAAAAGAGCAATTGCTGACATATGTCACATGTCATTACCGGAGAGTTGGCGACAGTATTATTCATTATGTGGTTTCAGAGTGTTCTAAATTAGAGAAATGGATTATTGGAAGTGGATGATTTCCCCAGATTGCTACTTAATAGTGACTGAGGGGTCTGCATTACTCATATTTGCAATGAAAATGGTGCCAAAACCCAGCAGTGGTTGACTGAAATGAAATGTAAGACCTATTGGGTATTATCTTGAGATGCTGCCTAATTGTATGCCTCGTGCTTAGTATAAATGTCCTGGGGTCTCAGAGGCTGGGTGCTTGCAGCGACTGCAGCTGGGAAGTGAAGGTTTCTAAGTTATTTACCTCTTTGTTTCTTCCTGCCTCCTGGCTGCCAGGTCTGTGCAGTGCAGTAATTACTTTCCCCGCTCAAAGTAAGTTTCTCCACTTGCCCTTTTCCATTACGGGGAAGGGTGTCTCTTAGCAGCTCTCAGTACCTGTCCCTACCTGTTTTGAGCTGCCAGGCTCCTGCTCTGAAGTGAGCAGCCCAGCTACTCTTTTCATTCATTTAGTCATTAAATAGTTAAGTTTCTCAAAACTGTGTATCAAAGCCTGTGCTAGACCCTGGTTCTGGACTGACAAGTAAAGTAGCACATCTGCATTTCTGCAGCTTTCGGTCTCTGGGGAGACAGATGTCAAAAGTACAGTCATGTAAATCAATATGTAACTACTGCTCATCTCATTTAAAACTAATGTTCTCACTCACCACTAGCCCTTCCTGGCCTCCGTTCTCTTATTCAAATATTTCGGCTTCTTGTCAAACTCAGGGCCTTTGCACTCACTCCTCTTTCGGGAAAACTTTTACCATCGCCGTCGCCTACTCATTATTCAAGCTAGCTAGCTAGCTTGCTTGCTTGATTGATTGATTGATTGACTGATTGACTGAGACAGAGTCTTGCTGTATTGCCCAGGCTGGAGTGCAGTGGTGAAATCTCAGCTCACTGTAACCTCTGCCTCCTGGGTTCAAGAGTTTCTCCTGCCTTAGCCTCCCTGAGAACTTGGGATTACAGACTCCCACCACCCCACCCACCTACTTTTTTGTATTTTGAGTAGAGACAGAGTTTCATCATGCTGGTCATGCTGGCCTCAAACTCCTGACCTCAGGTGATCCACCCACCTCAACCTCCCAAAATGTTGGGATTACAGGCGTGAGCCACCATGCTACGCCTCAAGCTTCATGTTAGCTGCCACCTTCTCAGGGAGCCCCACCTTGAATTATTTCCCAGCCTAGAATGGCAGCCTGCCCAGCTGCTCCCTGACAGTCTGGCTGATCCTTTCCTCCACTGCGTTTAAACATCCGTTAATATCTTGTTAAAGTTAGGTGTTACAGGGCAGAGATTTTTGTCTTCTTCATGTCTTGCCATCTGCACCTAGAATTGACTGGGTGGTAGACGGACATTTGTCGTGACCAGAGAAGACTCTCGATGCTATGGAACATGATAACGAACAGACTCAGTTTGGATGGAAGGTCCAGGGATGGCCTCTGTGAAGGACTGGCATTTAGGTTAATGAGTATGTAGGACCCCGATAGGAAGAGAGAGGACAAGGAGTAGTGCAGACGGAGGAGACAGCATGGGTATAGCTTCAGGAGGGGAGGAACCTGGCAAGGTTGATGAATCCACAGATGAGTGTGTCCAGAGTGATATGAGAAGGAGCTGGAGACATCAGCCTTGGAGGTGCAAGAGGGTTTGGACTCTCTTGTGAGTATACTGGGAAGACACTGGAGGAATTTAAAGGATGGGGGTACCTGATCCAATAAATATTTTAATTATTTTGTTTTACTTTATTATTTTTGAGGTGTAGTTTTCCTCTTTCATCCAACCAGGAGTGCAGTGGCACAGTCTCAGTTCACCACAACCTCTGCCTCCTAGGTTCAAGTGATTCTCCTGCCTCAGCCTCCCCAGTAGCTGGGATTACAGGTGCCTGCTACCACATCTGGCTAAGGTTTTTGTATTTTTAATAGAGATGGGGTTTCACCATGTGGGGCCAGGCTGGTCTAGAACTCCTTACTTCAAATGATTTGCCTGCCTTGGCCTCCCAAAGTGCTGGGATTATAAGCGTGAGCCACTGCACCTGACCCTGATCCAACAAATATTTTAATAAAATCTCTTGTGCTAGTGTGAGAAGACTTGTTTGGGAGGGGAAGAGTCCATGGATGCCTACAGCCTTACCTGGCGCAGAGAAACCCTCAGTAACTGTCCATTGAATGAATGAATGAATGAATAGGGGATATCAGTAACTGATTTGTTCTTAAAAAGAAACTTTTGAGAAACTTAAAGAGTTTTTTGGGGGGTGACTAAGCAAGGGTAGACAGATTGTTGTCATTCATACAACTCATAATAATGAGAATTATAAACTTTAGAATAATATTGTCATCATGCTAAATGATATCTGGAATCAAGCAACCTCTTTCTTTGGCCCGTGACTGGTAGCGAGACATAGTTGCATTTACTCAGGTAACTTTGACTCCGAGAGTCATTATTAAATGTTTTCTTTTTCTCCTCCTACTGTTTGTGACTTTGTCCATTTGGAAATCAAGTTTGTTTTGGCCAGTTTACTTCAGAGGCCTGATTTCTGTTGTAAAGATGGCTCCATTAGTGAGCACTGTGGACTAAGCTCTACAAGCACAGCTGCTATGAGGGTTCCCTTTCTGTATCTCTGTGAGTTTCAATGTCCAAAGCTAGCCCTGATAAAGGCATGAACTCCTTGGTATTTTACTCTGCATAATGAGGACTGGAAAAGATGTAGGACTTATATTAGTTACAGTGACATAAGCTTCAGAATCACATTAACTTTCAAATCTCAGTGCCTTAATGCAATTTAAGTTTCTATCTTCTTGTCTGGGCCTGGTGGTCACAACTGCAGTCCCAGGACTTTGGGAGGCCAAGGTAGGAGGATCACTTGAGACCAGGAGTTCGAGACCAGCCTGGCCAACATGGAGAAACCCCATATCTACCCAAAATACAAAATTAGTTAGGAATGGTGGCAGATGCCTGTAGTCCTAACTACTGGGAGGCTAAAGCAAAAGAATACCTTGAACCTCAGAGGTAGAGGTTGCAGCAGTAAACCAAGATTGCACTATTGCACTCCATCCTGGGTAATAGAGTAAGACTCTGTCTCAAAAAAAAAAAAAAAAAAAAAGTTTCTCCTTCTTACGTGTAGCTCTAAATGGGTGTCCTGATGGATGGATAGTTCTACTCCGTAATGTGATACAGGGACCCCAGCTCCTTCCATAGGTGGCTGGCTTCACGTTGATGGTTGTCAAAGAAAGAGAGGATCGCATGGCCTGAACCTAACATGATGCAGAGAAGCACCTCCGCTCACATTCCATTGGCCAACGGTGTCATCTGGTCACGCCCAACTGCAAAAGAAGCTTAGAAATACAGTCTTTGTCTCTGTCCCTGGAGGAGAAAAGAAACGTACTAAGTAGCTGGCTCATCTCTGCCACTGAATGCCCACTACAGAAACGGGAGATAGTCACGCATTCCTTTTCTATAGTTTATGATTTTTAATGAATGAACTATTAATATGTCACTGAGTAACATATTGTTGAATGTGTTAGTCATTTTTTCCTCATCATTTCTTGAAAAAGAAATTGTTGAACAGTTTTAACTTCCCATCCAGCTCCTTAAAATCTGTTTTACAAACAATGAGATAGTTAAGGATTTTCAGGTCTGCAGTTGAATTATACCACAGAAAGAAAGTTGCTTTTGAAGTTAGTAACTGAAACACACAGCAACAGAAGCAACCAGAAACCCCATAGGGTTTTAACCTTGTTTTGTCGTATTTCTCAACAAACTCCTGATTTGTTTGGGGATTCTGCTTAGCTCTGTGGAGAGGTATCTTGATTTCCATTATAATTTTAAAACTTCCTCCTACTTGAGTTAGCCTTAGGGTGTGACCAGGAATGACACCTTCAAATGGGAACCTTTTGTGCCTAGAGAAATCAGATCATCTTTCAAGACTTGGCTTAAGGGGTGTATCTTCCATGAAGCTCTTACAGGCATTCTCTCACCCCGCTTCAATGTGACCGTTCCTTTCTTATGCCCCCTCATTTATCCTGTGTAGACTGTGATAGCTCCTCTACTACAATAAGTTAGTCCTTTCTGTTTGTTTCCTTGTTGAAAGTGTAACACCAGTTCATTACAGATTTTGTTAAAAATCAAGTAAAAATTACATGTGTGTCGTCGATGCAGAGTACTCATTGCAGTACAAGTGTCTGTAAAGTTAGATGGAGAGCTTGTTGAAGGTAGTTGCTGTGTTTCTTGTTTGCTTTCAGCTTTGAATCACCATTGCCAAGGAAGGAGCCTGACATGTTACCTCCGTATTAATAGAAGGATGCAAGATGGCTGGATGTGTGGATGGATGGATTACCCACATAGCTCCTCACAGATGAGCACAACCTATTTATCCTGTTTTGTTGGTTTGGTTTTTGTTTGTTTTGAGATGGAGTCTCGCTCTGCTGCCAGGCTGGAGTGCAGTGGCACAATCCTGTTTCACTGCAACCTCCACCTCCTGGGTTCAAACGATTCTCCTGCCTCAGCCTCCCAAGTAGCTGGGACCACAGGCACACGCCACCACACCGAGCTAATTTTTGGATTTTTTAGTAGAGATGAAGTTTCACCATGTTGGCTACATTGGTCTCGATATCTTGACCTTGTGATCTACCCACGTTGGCCTCCCAAAGTGCTTGGGATTACAGGCGTGAGCCACTATGCCCGACCTACCCTGTTTTTAGAGTAAGCCCAGGGCATGGTAAAGATTAATTGGAAATGACATATATTGGTTAACAACAGCCAGAGCAGTACTGAGAGTTCCCTTGTTTGCAGACAGTTCAGTTTTAAGTTACTCAGGAAAGTTGGTTTTCTGAGTTTAAATGACTGAAAATGGGTTAGGTTGTACTAGGTAACATACAAACTGTGAATCTCAGTGTTTTAACACTTTTGTATTGCTCACTCATCTCAGTGTGCTGCTAGTCTGTTCCACAAGGTGGCTCAGGATCCAGGCAGCTTCCATTTTGTAGCTGTGCCCACCTGGATGATGCTGATAAGGGAATGGAGTCAGAGCCAGAGCTCTTGGGCTCTCTGCGATGGACATAACTTCCAGTCGTAATCCACCAGCTCTGACACTAGTCACTCAACATTACCCAACAGCAAGAGTCTTTTGAGTGACCAGGAAAGAGAAGAGAACTAGACATGGATGAACCCATAGTCTACCAACATGACCATGGCTTACATAGTATTGATTAATTAGGAGACACTATAATAAAAATGGTTTAGCATGTGAGTACAGGGGTCAGACTGCCTGGTCTTGAGCCTTTACTGGGAACCATTTGTGCAGTCTTGGGCAAATCGCTCAGTCTGTCTAAGCCTCATTTCCCTCATTCATTGAAAATTGAGAATAATAATAGTTTAAATAATATGCTAGTCACTGAATGTGGATATTGTGAAAGTTCAGATAAATATTAGTTATCTTTAAATGTTCATGAATACTTATAATAATGGTCATTATTACAATCCTGTTACCATTGGTAGAAGTGGTAGCAATGAGGTAGAAAGTAGGACTCCACTTCAGACCAGATTGAAGACTGGCTGAAACAGCGGGGAGGCACCGAAAGCATGCGCAACAGCAACATAACATTTTGCCATCACCACGGCAACACCTAGACGTCACCACCCCTTTTTATTTATTTTTCATTTAAGTACTGGGATACATGTACAGAGGGTGCAGGTTTGTTAAATAGGTACATATGTGCCATGGTGGTTGGCTGAACCCATTAACCCGTCATCTAGGTTTTAAGCCCCTCATGCATTGTGTATTTGTCCTAATGTTCTCCCTCCCTTGGCCCCTTGCCCCTCAACAGGGCCCTGATGTGTGATGTTCCCCTCCCTGTGTCCATGTGTTCTCATTGTTCAACTCCTACTTCTGAGTAAAAACACGCGGTGTTTGGTTTTCTGTTCCTGTGTTAGTTTGCTGAGAATGATGGCTTCCCATTTCAACCATGTCTCTGCAGAGGACATGGACTCATTCTCTTTTATGACTGTGTAGTATTCCTTGGTGTATATGTGCCACATTTTCTTTATCCACTCCATCATTGGTCGGCATTTTGGTTTACCACCCCTTTTCTAGAAAGCTCTGCTTTTAACTGCATGCAATTAAAAGTAGGTATAAACACAACTTCAGAACTGCTTCTGAGCTGTCCCTCTGCACACCTGCCTGTGAGGTAGCCCTATTGTGCAAGGAGCAGGCCGTCTGCTGCAGCTGTGCACTACCGCTTAAATAAAAGTTGCTGTCTGACACCACTGTTTTGACCTTGAATTCTTTCTTGGGCAAAGTCAAGAACCTCCCCAAGCTAAGCCCCAGTTTGGGGGCTTACCTGTCCTGCATCAGTAACATATTCGCTTTGCATCCTCAAGGGGTCTCAATTAACACCATACACATGTACATCCCTCCAAGGGGTATAGCAAAATACTCCATTCTCAACTTGCTCAAGTGCTCCAGTCATACTCTGCAGGAAAGTCACACAGAGATTCTCACCCACACATAAAGGTTCTTTTTTCTTTCTTTTTTTTTTTGAGACAGTCTTGCTCTTTCGCCAGGCACCAGGCTGGAGTCCAGTGGCATGATCTTGGCTCACTGCAACCTCTGCTTCCTGGCTTCAAGCAATTCTCCTCCTCAGCCTTCCAAGTAGCTGGGACTACAGGCGCACACCACCAGACCCAGCTAATTTTTTTGCATTCTAGTAGAGACAGGGTTTCACTATGTTGGCCAGGATGGTCTCGATCTCTTGACCTCGTGATCTGCCTGCCTCAGCCTCCCAAAGTGCTGGGATTACAGGCATGAGCCACCATGCCTGGCCCACATAATGATTCTTCATTATTAAATGCCATGCACAAGTTTTTATTTGTTTTTGTTTTTCTTTTTTTAAAATTACACTTTAAGTTCTGGGATACATGTGTAGAATGTACAGATTTGTTACATAGGTATACACGAGCCATGGTGGTTTGCTGCACCCATCAACTTGTCATCTACATTAGGTATTTCTCCTAATGCTATCCCTCCTCTAGCCCTCCACCACCCCCGACAGGCCCCTGTGTGTGATGTTCCCCTCCCTGTGTCCATGTGTTCTTATTGTTCAGTTGCCAATTATGAGCAAGAACATGTCATGTTTGATTTTCTGTTCCTGTGTTAGTTTGCTGAGAATCATGGATTCCAGCTTCATCCATGTCCATGGAAAGGACATGCACTCATCCTTTTTTATGGCTGTACAGTTTTTCTTGGTATACATGTGCCAGATTTTCTTTATCCAGTCTCTCATTGATGAGCATGTGGGTTGGTTTCAAGTCTTTGCTATCATGAATAGTGCAGCAGTAAACATACATATGCATGTGCCTTTATAGTAGAATGATTTATAATCTTTTGGATATATACTCAGCAATGGGATTGCTGGGTCACAAGGGGAGGGAACCCATCCATCATTTTCTTTTTTTGTTTACTTTTGAAACCAAGTCTCACCCGTCACCGAGGCTGGAGTTCAGTGCCGCTATTTTGGCTCACCATAACCTCCACCTCCTGGGTTTAAGTGATTCTCCTTCCTCAGCTTTCCAAGTAGCTGGGATTACAGGCGTGTGCCACCACGCCCTGCTAATTTTTGCATTTCTTGCAGAGGCAAGGTTTTACCATGTTGGCCAGGGTGGTCTGGAATTCTGACCTCAAGTGATCCGCCCACCTTGACCTCCCAAAGTGCTGGGATTACAGACGTGAGCCATTGTTCCTGGCCCCTCATTTTCACCATAGCTGCCTCAGTCTGAAAATGATAACTCCTCACTCCGCTGTTAACCCCACTGACTCCATCTGGGTGGAAAGGCTGAGGTTGGGTTCTCAGCTGGATCGCTGCTGTGGAAACATCGACAGACTCAATAAACTCCCTGAAATTTAACATGCCTCTGCTGTCTGCTGAACAGCTCTGGGGCCAAATAGGTTTCTTTTATTATGGACAGAAAGGCCAAGTGAAATTTTAATCAGACAGACAAGGAGGGTATCTGAGAACAGTGAAATGCCAGCCCTGCTGGTATTTCCACAATATTGAACTTGTTTTTCGGGGGCCTTGGTAGCTATTTCAATTAGCTGTGAGACACACAGCCTGTGTTTTTGCAAAATGTCCTGTTTTTAATTAAGATGCTGTTCACTGGGACATTAGAAGGCACATGATTCTTTTTGTAATATGCAAACTGTAGAAGAGAAAATTAAGCAGTTAAAACATTAGGATTTAGAAAGGGCATTGTTCTCATAGCTAAAATCATATGACTTCATGTACTCATAGCTATCATCAGATCACTATTCTTGATATTTGGAGTATTTTTCCCCTCATCCCATTCTCTGGATTTCTTGACTTTCAAATGTGTTGTTATATATATTTGGTTTAACATATGATGAGCCTGTTTCCATGTTTTCTTTTTAAAATAATGTAATATTTGGTATAAACAGAATAATGTCTAGAGCAAACGTGGACACTGGGAAGGATAATAAAACAAAAGTCTCTGAACTTACAACTCAACTTAAAAATTCAAACATGTATCAGTACTATCGAATGGACTGCTTGCTTATGAGTTTATTTTTTCATAGAATCAAGCACCATTTTGCCAGTTAAGGTGCATAAAGATGCACCATAAATCACTGGGATTTCTAGACTAAAAAGAAGTATTTTTTTGTTTTTTTTTTTTTTTGAGATGGAGTTTTGCTTTTGTTGCCCAGTTGGAGTGCAATGGTGCTATCTTAGCTCACTGCAGCCTCTGCCTTCCAGGTTCAGGTGACTCTCCTGCTTCAGCCTCCTGAGTAGATGGGATTACAGGCATATACCACCAAGCCCAGCTAATTTTTTGTGTTTTTAGTAGAGATAGGGTTTGTCCATGTTGGCTGGGCTGGTCTTGAACTCCTGACCTCAGGTGATCTGCCCTTCTCAGCCTCCCAAAGTGCTGGGATTACAGTTGTGAGCCACTGTGCCCAGCCACGGTCTTTCTTTCTTTAAAGCTTTTTCCATCTGTTAGTCACACAGAACACATTTAAAGACCTTCCGAAAAATAAAAAGGCAACTTCAGTGTGTGAGGGGCTGCAGGGCCAACTCTGACATTCATTCACTTGTTCATTGGTCTCTGCATTTAAGGATGCCTGAACTAGTTCCTCCATTCCATCATTAAATATTGAGTATGATCACAGTCTTCTTTAAGCTATAGTGTGATTAACTGCTATTGTTTCAATGTTTATGTCCCTCCAAATTTGTGTGTTAGACTTGTAACCCCAAGGCAATGGTATTAGAAGATGGGACCTTTGGGAAGTGATTGGATCATGGGACTTAGCCCTCATGAATGGGTTACTGCCCTTATAAAAGAGGCTTGAGAGACCCCTCACCCCTTCCATCATGTGAAGTAGGAGTTAAGAAGCATGTCTGCGAGGAGGTCGACACTCACCAGACACTGAATCTGCCAGCACCTTGAGCTTAGCCTCCAGAACTGGGAGAAACAAACTTGTTTTATGCAAGCCACCCAGTCTTTGCCATTTTCTTAGCAGCCTGAACAGACTAAGGCAATGATTATTATAATACTTAGTTATACATATTATAATAATGGTCAGTTATCCTGCCCGTAATACTGGGATTCTGTTGAGGATTTGATAAGGACATTAGATTTTGTTTGCATGCTCGTGGTTGTAGACGGCAAACTTGCCTTCAAGAATGTCAGACAGGGATTCGCTTGAATAGCCTCACTCACACGGAAAGAACTCAAAGGCATCTGCAAGGTGTTTTCATTGTCATCCTGTTTTCCACTTTTTTTTTTCTTTTGTTTGCTTGAGAATAAAACCCTCATGCAGGCTGAGTGGAAGCGGAGTCTCTGTAAGACCACAGAGCTTGATGATGTTCTGAAGAACCTAACCTCAGGCTAATGAGGCGAGTATTACCACTGGCCTTTCTGCTAGGAGCTGTCCACCCACAGTTGAAAAGCTAATTTTACTCTGAACACTCTCAGCAACGCTTTTGGTTCCTGCTGACTCTTGACTAGTAAAGGAGTGCCTTAGTCCTTTGGGGAAAATGCTGGAGGCAACGTCAGGGCATAGGAACCCTTTAGGACGTGGATGTCATCTCACCTGTACTTAACCTGGGCCATGCAGCTTAAGGGTTCTATCCTCAAGCCAGTGAATATCACTGTCTTCATGTGAATGTTCAAGTAGAATTCTTGAGCATGAAAACATTGCAACTTAATGTTAGCTAATGAATAGTCTCAGCTGAATAATATCTCTGACATAGTATCCTTCCAGTGGTATTTATTCTTCTCTAAAGAGATAAAAACATCTTTCTCAATTATGTTTTTCTGATCAGAGAAGCACGTTGCCATCTTTGGAAAGACAAAAACTTTGTGCATATGTAGAGAAGAAATTTTCTCCTTATTTAATCCAGTCGCTTAGAGATTATTCACTGCTTGGGCAACTTTGCTGACCTTGCTCTGTATTTATATACAAGTATGAATGTGTGTGTTTGTTTGTTTAGAAAAACAAAATTGAATCATACATTTTTATCCTGCCCTTTTCAGCTTGATGAATATCTGTATTATCTTTTTAATGGCTCTGCAGTGCTCCATTGTATGGACATACTTAATTTATGTATCCAGTTTCCTGCTGTTGGGCATTGAGGCTACATTTTAAAATCTATTTTCTTTTTAAAAAAATTATGCTTCAAGTTCTGGAATATGTGCAGAATGTGAAAGTTTGTTACACAGGTATACATGTGCCATGGTGGCTTGCTGTACCTGTCAACCCGTCATCTAGGTTTTAAGCCCTGTATGTATTAGATATTCATCCTAATGCTCTCCCTCCACTTGCCCGCAGTGCCCTGACAGGCCCCTATGTGTGATGTTCCCCTCCCTGTGTCCATGTGTTCTCATTGTTCAACTCTTACTTAGGAGTGAGAACATGCTGTGTTTGGTTTTCTGTTCCTGTGTTAGTTTACTGAGAATGATGGTTTCCAGCTTCATCCATGTCCCTGCAAAGGACATGATTTCGTCCTTTTTTGTGGCTGCATAGTATTCCATAGTGTGTATGTGCCACATTTTGTTTATCCAGTCTATCATTGATGGACACTTAGGTTGGTTCCAAGATTTACTATTGTAAATAGGTTGTTTCTTACTGTTTTTTTTTTTTTCCTACAAATCTTAAGAACACACTTTAAATGTATGATCCTGGGATCAAAATTTTCTATTAGAATACATTTTTCTTGGGTTAAAAGAATGGGTGAAAATCTTTCATTCTTTCTGTGAACCTTTTGCAAAGTTGAACAGAAGTATCAAGTCAGCCGAGGAAGAATATCATACAGAGTGGCTTTGGTGGTCTGATAGAGGAAATAGTTGTTAAGAAAACACATGTTCCAGGGTGGGAAAAAAAAACACTCTTTACCCTTTGTATAGCCTACTGTTATTTTCGATTAATAAAGCTTTACAGGTAGTCCCTTTTCACATAGAAATTAAGTTAGTGGATTTAGGAATGTATCCTTCACTGTTCTGGTCTATGCTCAAGAAATAACAGAAACAGGATTTGAACCTTAGCTTAAAGCTCTGCTGAACTGACTGTTCCTTCAATACCTTCATGTCTTCTAGAGTGTCTTTCAATATCTGAGAATATGGAATAAAAGTACCAAAATCCTCCCCTGTCTCATGGAAATCACGAGCCTTGCTTGGGTCATAATGTCTCAGATTCACTATTAACAAAGTATATAGCATTTCCTGTCTGAGCCTTTCCCCAACAGCTTGCTCACGCACACTTTCTGTCTCTGTGTGTGTGTGTGTGTCTCTTTGTCTCTCTCTGTCTCTCTCTCTCCACCCCCAATCCCTCTCCCTCTCTAACCTCTTCCCTGCCTGGCTTCTCTCTCTCTCTCCCTTCCTTGCCCCTACAGTCCATTCCCCTTACAGCTTCTGGAGGAATCTTATTTTTTTCTTTTCCTTCAACTTTAAGTTCGGGGTACATGTGCAGGATGTACAGGTTTGTTACACAGGTAAATATGTGTCATGGTGGTTTGCTGCACAGATCATCCCATCACCTGTGTATTAAATCCAGCATTAATTAGCTGTTCTTTCTGATGCTCTCTCTCCTCCCCCTCAATAGTTGCCAGTGTCTGTCATTCTCTCCCATGGGCCTATATGCTCTTATCACTCAGTTCCTACTTACAAGAAAGAACACGAAGTGTTTGCTTTTCTGTTCCTGCTTTAGTTTGCTGAGGATGATGGCTTCCAACTCCATTCATGTCCCTGCAGAGGACTCGATCTCATTTCTTATGGCTGCATAATATTCCATGGTGTATGTGTACCATATTTTCTTTATCCACTCTATCATTAATGGGCATTTAGGTTAAGTCCACATCTTTGCTATTGTGAATAGTGCTGCAGTGAACATACATATGCATGTATCTTTAAAAAAGAATGATTTCTATTCCTTTGGGTATATACCCAACAATGGGATTGCTTGGTCAAATGGTATTTCTGCCTCTAGGTCTTTGAAGAATTGCCACACCATCTTCCACAATGGTTGAATTAATTTACATTCCCAACAACAGGGTAAAAGTGTTGCTTTTTTTACACAACCTTGCCAGTACCTGTTTTTTGTTTGTTTATTTGTTTTGTAATAGCCATTTTGACTGTTGTGAGATGGTATCTCATTGTGGTTTTGATTTGCATTTTCTAATGATCAGTGATACTGAGCTTTTATACATATGTGTGTTGGCTGCATGTGTGTCATCCTTTGAGAATTGTCTGTTCATGTCCTTTGCCCATTTTGTAATGGAGTTGTGTTTCTCTTGTACATTTAAGTTCCTTGTACACTCTGGGTATTAGACCTTTGTCAGATGGATAGATTGCAAAGATTGCCATTCTGTGGGTTGTCTATTCATTCTGATAGTTCATTTTGCTGCACAGAAGCTCTTTAGTTTAATTAGATCCCATTTGTCAAATTTCACTTTTGTGTCAGTTGTTTTTGGCATTTTCATTATAAAATCTTGGCGTGTACTTATGTCCGGAATGGTATTGCCTAGATTTTTTTCTAGGATTTTTATAGTTTTGTGTTTTACATTTAAGTCTTTAGTCTTTCTTGAGTTAATTTTCGTATATGGCATAAGGAAGAGGTCCAGTTTCAATTTTCTGTAAATGGCTAGCCAGTTCTGCCAGCACCATTTATTATGTAGAGAATCCTTTCCCCAGTGCTCGTTTTTGTCAGGTTTGTCAAAGATCGGATGGTTGGGGATGTGCAGTCTTGTTTCTGAGTTCTGTGTTCTGTTCCAATGGTCAGTGCATCTGTTCTTACACCAGTACCATGCTGTTTTGGTTACTGTAGCCATCTAGGGAATCTTCTTAAATCACACATTTTCTCAGGATGCTCTTACTTAGGACCTTCAGTAGCTTCTCATTCAACAAGGAGAAAATTTCAGAGATTTCACCAGAACGTTCCAGGTCTTGCTTCTCAGACATGGACCCATGCACCTCCTCCCCGACACCATGCTCTACTCAACCCTGGTATTTTATCAGTTCCTCCAACTAGCAAGCATCTTTCATGTTTCAGAGACTTTGTACCTTTCTTTGGCCCTACTGGGATAATCTTAGTCCCAGTTGTGCATGGCTGTTCCCTCTCATTTTTTATATCTCACTTTAAATGTCATCATCTTTAAAAAGGCAAACCTCACCCTCCCGCGGACAGCAGGTGCTTTTTCCTCAGGTGTTAACTGATGAAATAATGCATCTCTGCAAAATGTGCCTTTGCGTCTGCTTCACACCATATTTCTGTCCCACAGCAAGCACATCACAGTTGTAATCTGGGTCCCTTAATACTTGTCTCTCACCAAAATACTGACTTCGTAAAGGTAAGGTCTGTGTTTTTCATACTTTATTAGAGTTGTTGCCTAGCCCAGAGCCCCTTACATAGTGGCCGTCCAATAAATATTTGTTGAAGACTGAAGACTAAGGCAAAGTACATGCCTGTTTTCAGTCTGTGCAATAGCTTTACCTCCTATTTCGTGAATAGGCCCCATGATCTCTAGTTCTGTGTCATCAAAAAGCGTGAACACATCACAGTTCTTGACTCAGTCAACAACGGGTGCCCTCCAAACAGCAAACCGTATTGCTGAGAACCAGGCCTTTTTCAATAAGCACATGGACAATGAGAAACAAGAGACCACACTGTTTTACAAGAAGACAACTGGGTCATAATCAGGGAGAGAAAAATAAGAGCACAGCACATGAAACATAAAACCTGTAACGTACCAGACAGGAGGAACCAAGGGAGCTGTTCTGAGACCTGCTGCAGTGCAAGATTAGAGCTACAAATGTGGAAATGCACAGAGACCTTTGCCCCTATGAATCATGTATTGGGAAAACAGTTGCGCATCTACAGACGTCAAATAACCAATAAAATTTCATGAATGGTAATGTTCGCCAGTATCTAGGAGAATAAGGCTGACCTCTCGACATGATCTGCTAACAAAATTAGGTCATTTGTCTTTGATAGGAGATGGCCAGTTTCTTATTTTTTATTTATTCATTTGTAAGCAGCTGCTTTAATAAGCCTACAGGATCTTGGTCAGCATGCTCATAAGTTCTAGTAAAGCCTGGAAGAAAATTACGGAGGGAAAAACTCCCATTAAATTACCCTAGGAAAAAACAAAAGAGGTGATCGCTGCAGTTTTATCATGTCTTTGGGGGCAAGGTGATTTCCTTTTTTCTGTGTTCTTATAGGGGAAAAAGGGAACATGTTAAATCACATAGCTGCAAAATAGATTCATTTCTGCCTTTCTTGAAAAGTGAAGTGTCTTTCCTTCCCGGAGAACTTTATCTTTGCTCAGTCAGATCCACTCACAGATGGTTCATTCATCCACACCTGTCTTGCAGCCATGAAACATGGCAACTCAAGGCCTCCCTTCCAGAGACATAATATTGGTCACTTAATACTGCAAACAGCAACACTTCTTGATGTACAGCATGCATCTCTTATGCATTTCTTGGTTAGCTGGGGTTTGGCTGGCCTAGGCTCGGCTCATTTGGACAGCTCTGTTTCATGCTATGGGGTGTCCTTATTTTTTTTTATTTTTATTTTTTGAAAGAAAGAGAAAAGAAAAAGGGCAAAAGAAAGAAAGAAAAAAAGAATGAAAGAGATAAAGAGGAAGAGAAAGAGGGAGAGATAATGGGATTCTTGTTGTATTGCCCAGGCTAGAATGCAGCCTAAAAATGGGTATTAAAAACCTCTTTTATGCCAATAATTGTGCTTAACAATGGAGACAGGAAGGAATAAGGGATGAAAATAACGAACAAGCAGCCAACCAATATTTTATTTAAACCTGTGAAATGCTATGCAATTGCTGAGGACTGATTTACTTCCAATTATGTGGTCACTTTTAAAATAGGTGTAATGTGATACTGAGAAAAATGTATGTTTTGTGGATTTGGGGTGGAGAGTTCTGCAAATATTTGTTAAGTTTACTTGTTCCAGGTCTGAGTTCAAGTCCTGGATATCCTTGTTAATTTTCTATCTCGTTGATCTGTCCTTATAAGTGCAAGTGGGTCTTCAGTCTGCCCTATGTGTGCGCCTTCTGGGGCCCAGTCTAGGGGAAGCAGCCATCTAGACGGGCTGGTGCTCCGTCATCATCTTCACAGCAGTGGGCAGCCACAGGGCGTGAGTAGAACCCTACCACTGTGGCCCACATTTTATTGGCCAAAGTACGTTATGCAACTGATTCCACACTCAAGGTGTAGGGAAGTGTATTCCACAGTCAGGCGCTGAAAAGTTGCATGGCAAAGGGGATGAATGCAAGGGGTGGGAAGAGCTAAAGAATTGTTACCAATACTTCAGTCAACCACAGCATAACCACAAGAGGCTGATACGGTTACTTTACGACAATTGTGATTAGAGCACCCGTCAAACTGTGAATACTTAGGCATTTGTTTTCTATTTTAAAACAATCGTGTGTGGCTTAGCAATTAAATAAAACGTAATATAATTTTCGTATGAAGAGAATTATTCCCACGAAGACTTCTTTTTTTTAATGGAGTCTTGCTCATTTGTTCAGGCTGGAGAGCAGTGGCACGATTTCGGCTCACTACAACCTCTACCTCCCAGGTTCAAATGATTCTCCTGCCTCAGCCTCCCAAATGCTTGGGACTACAGGCTCCCACCACCACCCCCAGCTAGTTTTTGTATTTTTAGTAGAGATGGGGGTCTCACCATGTTGGGCGGGCTGGTCTCAAACTCTTGACCTCAAGTTATCCACGCACCTCAGCCTCCCAAAGTACCAGGATTACAGGTGTGAGGCACCACGCCAGGCCGAAGGCTTGCTAATGCTGTATTACCCCACCAAGAGGCTGACCACACAGACTCCTCGCAGGGTGATACGGCGAGTGTTGACACCATGGTGTCCTAGGACCCCAGGACCATTCAAAGGAAGTCACTTCACAGCCATAGCTGATAATGACCATGTGGAAAGGTGGACACAGGATGGCCAGGCTTTCTCATTGGTCTGGAGAAGTTTGATAACTGCGTTAAGTGTGAAATTTACAATTTTTGCATGTTAGTCACTAATACAAAATTTTAGGAAAACGTGTTGCGTGCCAAACAAACACTTCTGTTGCCCGCACATGGCCAGTAGGCACCCAGTTGCCAGCCTCTCTTAGGCTGAAGGCATTATTTGCTATTTTCAGTATTATTGGTCAAATCTAAATAGCTAGATGGATTTACAGAAAAAAGAAGAGATAGCAAAAAGGATAGATGATAGAACCAAAGAAAGGACGAAAGAGAGAAGATGTATATGTGTGTGTGAGTGTGTGCATGCATGTGTGTAGAGAGAGAGAAACAATGGAAGGAAAGAAAGGAGGGAGGGAAAAAAGCAACCTAGGTAGACAGATGGCCACATGGTTGGATGGAGAAATAATAGGTAGATGTCTAATCTTTGATGTTCAGTAACATATGATAAGTCACGTTGCCAAGTAGAAGAAAGCGTTTAAAGAGAAAGTTTCAGACTCATGAAGGAGCAGGCCCGTTACTGGTGTCAGGGACAATGACCCAAATTAACTGATTGTGTTTCCTTGGGTCTCAAAGAGCAACAGAAAACAATAGTGTGGCCAAGAAAAAGACCAGGGAAGGTCTTAGCCTGGGTAATTCTACCTTACTTCATGCACGCTTTACTAGCAACTTGGCTGTCCTGATTCCAAAGCACGTTTAGATAGCCCTACTCTTACCCATGCTTATGCTTCCCCGAACCTGCAGATTTAGAAAAAATAAACAGCTGTCCTCAGGAGTGCATGAGACCCTCCAGATTTCTCCTTTCTCATTCGTATATAATCATCCCCAGAGGGTGAAACAAAGGAACCAAGAAACTTGCTGAACATTCTTGAATGGAGAGGAAACAATTACCCACCTATCAGAAAATGTGTAGACTGTACTGAGCTTTAATACTGAAGGAGTCTTTCTGTGGCACCTAAGAGTAAGCTCCTGAAATATTCTGCTCATGGGCAAAATTTTGTTCATTTTTAAGAGAAATAGATTGTGACAAATGTGGAAAAATATATGCTTACACATAAGGTAGAACTGAAAATCCCATTCAGGCATGATGGCTCACACCTGTTATCCCAACAGTTGGGAGGCTGAGGCTGGTAGATCACTTGAGGCCGGGAGTTCAAGACCACCCTCACCAATATGGAGAAATCTTGTCTGTACTGAAAAATACAAAAATTGCCTGGGTGTGGTGGTGTACTCTTATAGTCCCAGCTACTCCACAGGCTGAGGTAGGAGAATCGCTTGAACCCAGGAGGCAGGGGTTGCAGTGACCTGAGATTGTACCACTGCACTGCAACCTGGGCGACAGAGCAAGACTCTGTCTCCAAAAAAAAAAAAAAAAAAAAGGATTGAAAAGCCCATCTGTCGTGACTGAGTATCTCCATCCCCCATATCCTTAAGACCCACTTCAGGTGCCGTCTCCTCCAAGGAGCCACCTTGATTTCCACCTGCTGAAAAATCCTGTCTCCCTCTTTCCCTCTTTTCTCTGTCTGTGGTTTCTTATCTTTCATCCTGCCCTGCTACTTAATTCTCCCTGACTTATAATTATATGTGTGTGTGTATATTTCCCCAATTGACTGGAAAGGTGTCTTGGATTAGAAGGCTGGGACTTTATCTTTGAATCTTGCAGTACTATTGATTTCAGTAGATGAACAAGAGTGACAAGTAACGTCTTTTTTTCTCAAAGAAATACACCATATACCTCCTTGTACATAAATACCTTCTTAACTGAGTTGATTGAAATAGACTTAAGTATTTAGCTTCTTGGATTCTAAAGTTAAATTCCAAGTTTAACCAGGATGCCCTTACCTTTACCATTCAGTCCTTCATTCAGTGAATTTAATTATTCCCCAAATGAAGCAGAAATGATTCCTCTTTCGGGGCCTAAAGTGTAGTGTGAAGCGTTATAAAAAAAGTAAATAATTGCAGACTTACAAATATTGACAGGTCTGATGAAATTAGAAACCAGGGTGTTCCACGAAAGAAAATTTAAGTGAATGTAGTTGGGAGAGAACTCTGCTTAGGCAGGGTGGTCCTGGAGGGCTTCTCTGAGAAGGTGATGTGCAAGCTGAGAGGTAAATATTGACAGATAAACTGGTTGGGTTGAAAACCTAAAAGGAGACCAGTGTGGCTAAGGTAGGATGAGAGACAGAAAACGTGGGAGAGGAAGCTGGAGGAAGAAAGAAGGTCGTATCCATGCCCACAGAGCTTAGGTAATACCCCTCCTGGCCTCGACAACTTAAAGTGCTTCTTCATGTGCCTTCCCGGAGATTACTCCTCATGTCACTGTTTTGCACTATTTCTGCCTTTCATCATTCTACCTTTTCTTACATATAGCTATGCAGAAAAAAATCCGTTTGTGGGCTAAAATAAACAATAGTGGCAATACTAAATGCTGTCAAAGATCACTCACAAGTTTCTGGTGAGAATGTCAAATGACATAATCATTTTGGAAAATCATTTCTCCTTGTCTTGTAGGACTAAGCATGCACCTGCCATATGACTGAGCAATTGCACACTTGGGCGTTTATCCCAGTGAAATGAAAACATGTCCATGAAACAACCTGTATTCAAATGTTCACTGCAGCTTTATTTATAATAGCTAAAGACTGTAAATAGCCCATCTGTTTTTCAGTGGGTGAATGGTTAAACAAACTGTGATAAACCACATTATGGAATACTATCCAGCAATCAAAAAGAACAGATTATTGATACACACACAACAACTAGGATGAAACTCCATGGTGAGTTTCACTCAGTGTGGCAAGTGAAAGAAAAGCCCATCTCTACATCGTTTTGATCAATCTCAGCAATCGTTTTGTATGTATCTAAAGGCTACATACAAAATGATTTCATGTATATAGCATACTTGAATTTAAAATTCTAGAAATAGAGATGAGTGATTGCCAGTGGTCAGGAATGAGAGACGTGGAGTGCCACTAGGGTGTGGTCATAAAAGGTATCCTTGTGTCTGTGGGCTGTGTTTTGTCCTGGCTGTGATATTTTTTAGTTTTGCCAGATATTACCACTGGGACAGTTAGGTTGGGGTCCTGGTCTCACTGTGTTTCGTAAACCACATATGAACCTAGAGTTATCTCAAGAAGTTTAGTTTTGAAAATCCTTGGCCAGGCACAGTGTCTCACACCTGTAATCCCAATACTTTGGGAGGCCACGTTGGGCGGATCACCTGAGATTGGGAATTCAAGACCAGCCTGACCAACATATATTCTCTACTAAAAATACAAAACTAGGCTGGCATGATGGCACATGCCTGTAATCCTAACTACTCTGGAGGCTGAGGCAGAAGAACCCCTTCAACCTGGGAGGAAAAGGTGGCGGTGAGCCAAGATCATGCCATTGCACTGCAGCCTGGGCAACAAGAGCAAAAGTCTGTCTCACAAAAATAATAATAAAATAAAATTAGAGCTTTAAAGACTTTTACAATATAGTTTACATACTAAAATTTTATTTAAATATATGTCTCCCCTGCCAAACTGTAAGAGCTTTCCCTTCAGAGATCTTGTCTTAATTATCTTTGCACGCTTCCTCTCAAGCCTCCTGTTGTCACGGAAAGAACAAGGCTCTAGGGTAGGGAAGACATGGGAAAGATAACAAATCCAATGCCAGGCAAAGGGCTTTGGCAGATTCAGAGCATGATTTGATGAAGCTGGGAACTCACAGGCAGAAGGACTGGCAGGTGGCACCCAGACCCATCACTCCTTCGTCTGGGCATCCAGGTGCAGACATGGATGGATGTCCTGTGCACCTGGATTTTAGTATAGAAACACCACTGTCCTTCAGCTGTTCTTTTTTGTAGGGGGTGAATAGTTAAGAGTATTCATTTCCAGTGGCTTCTGCAATTAACTACCTTAGATGTGGTAGCTTAAAACAATATAAATTTATTATTTCACAGTTCTGGTGATGTGATGTCTGAAATCATTGTCCCTGGAATGCAACCAAGTTGTTAACAGGACTGTGCTCCGTAGAGTCTCCTGTTGCAGCTTGTGGTGGCTGCATGACTACAGGCTCTACCTCTGTGGTTTCAGTGTCTTCTGTTCCGTGTTAGTCTCTGCGTCTTTTAAGGACATTTGTGATTCAGTGTAGGAACCTCTAGATAATCCAGGTTAATCACCCATTTCATGGTCATCAGTTTTGTTGCATCTGAAAGGCAACTTTTTCCTTACAAAATGTATACGTTTCAGGGATTTTGACCTGAAATCTCTGGCTGTCTGTTGTTTGGCTTATTACAGTAAATGTGATTACAGTCTTACAGGTAGGGAACAATTCCTTGTGTCTCAGGGATTAACTTGGGTGAGATACATGGTGTGAACTAGCTGTCCAGGAAAGGTGCCTGCTGGGGACTAGCTGTCCACATAAAATGCATGGTGAGAACTCCCTGTCCAGATGAGATGGATGTTGAGAACTAGCTGTCCTGGAGAGGTTCATGCTGGGAACTAGTTCTCCAGGTAAGGTGCTTGCCTACGTGAGGTACGTGCCAGGAAATAGCTGTGCCAGCGAGGCATGTGCTGGGAACTAGCTGTTCAGGTGAGATGCATACTAGGAACTGCTGTCCGGGTGAGGTGTATACTGGAAAGTAGCCATTCATTTGAGGTGCATGCTGGGAACTAGCTATCCAGGTGAGGTGCCTGCTGGGAAGTAGCTGTCCAGGCGAGGTGCATGCTGGAAACTAGCTGTCTGCGTGAGATGCATGCTGGGAAGTAGCTGTCCAGGTGAGATGCATGCTGGGAAGTAG
>PVKP010034178.1:0-24448 GCA_004027715.1 Plecturocebus donacophilus | reverse complement strand
AAAAAAAAAAAAAAAAAGATACCCAACCCTAGAATTACCCTGGGCTCCCTGTTGGTGAGGAGGATCTGGGCCCCAGGACACATGATCTAAGGCAAGGGTTCCCAGTGGAGGTTTTTGCTACAGGGATGTTTGAGAATCTGTGGGCGCATTTATGAATCATGTGAACGGGGGCATTGAGTGGATACAGGTCAGACATGGCAGGACTCTGTGATGGCCCCAGGTGTCCTAAACAGACCACTGCCTCCATCCGATGGACATGCTAGCATCCTGCTGGACACTCATGGTGGCTGCAAACCCATTCATGATGATTGAAGCCCAGAGACTACTTCAGTGTTACATCTTAACACAGTTGTTTTGGTGGTTGTTTTTTGTTTCAAATGACTTGAACATACCTGAATTTTCCAGGAGTACAGGGCATGTAAATCAAGAAAACACTGCCTTTGCTTGCTTTGCAGTTTTAGGTGAGTGGTTCATTTCAAACATGTCAATGCCTGCGGCTGCCTGCATTCGTGGAGGCCCATCCAAGGGGATTTAAGTCCTGGATCCTTCCTCTCGTCCTCTGGTGTGGACATGAAGAGCATGGCACACGGAATAGGATTGTATTGAACATTACTCTCCTTTTATTTCTCATGTTTTCATAGGGCCCCATGCATATTTAATTTCCAGCACTGGGCATCAGTTGACAACAGCTATCCAGAGCCCAAGTGGTCTCTATGCCACCCGCTGGGTTTCCCACTTTCTGGTCTGGGCACATCTAAAACTGACATCCATCACTGGCTCAAGGTGAATTCAAATAATGAATTGTGACCCATAGGACCCAGGAACTATTTTTATGTCAATTACCTTCATCACTGACTTGGAAATGGTCCATGTTTCCAGAACCTTCCAGAATGAACACTCTGATTGTCAGAAGAAGCCAGAACGTGGCTGGGCTCCCTTGCTGCTGGTGTGTGCTGCTGGTGGAAAGGGGAGGGAAACACTAGGCTTCTTCCCACACTGCAGTCATTATGCCTCATGATGGCTTTCCCAGGCACGTGTGTGCCTTCCCCCTCCTCTCGAGTTGGTGGCGAAAGATGTGGCTGCAGCATTTCTCATTTTCCACAGTGCCTCCAGGGCAGCTGGAAAGCTCTATATTGTTCCACAATACGTTGGGTATTCACTTGTATTCATCACTGTATTCCAAGGATTCCTAAATTTGCAATGGTGAGGATTTTTGCTTCAAGCTCAGATACGCATGAGGGCTTCCATACATCGCAGACATACTGGGGAAGCCCTTAGGGAAGAAAGAACAGGCTGAGAAGTTGCAGGCCTTGCGGTGAGTCTGATGCCTCTGAACTGAGTGGCGGAAGGACTGGGGAGGAAGAGCCTCCAGCAGGCAGATGGGGAGTCCCCAAAGCAGAGCACCCCTCAAGGGACCCTGTGTCTGGTGGGAATGCCCTGGTTGGGAGCAGCCCTGGAGAAGTTGACCTGGCGTGAATGCCCTGGTGGACGCTGAGGGGGAACCCGGGGCTGTTGGTGACCTGGGCCCCTGCAGCAGGTCATCTCTGAGGGACGGCTGAGAGGTAGGTGCATCTCCAGGCAGCCAAGAAGCCTCCCTATTCACTAGGTGTTTGCACTGAGGCCCTGCAGGGCCCTGGGCTGTGACACAGGTGTGGAGGCTGGAAATTCTCCCCTCGGTCCTCATTCCTGGGAGTTCGAGAGGCACTGTCATGCATTAGAAAGAGTTAGAGACCCCCGGGGCTTCAAAGTTTCTATCAGCAAAATGGGACAATTGCAGTGACTGCATCCGAGGGCTGCTGATGGCTGTGGAAGCAGGTGCGGCCTGAAGACACTCACTCCCTGTGAGGTCAGAGCCACGCCGCTTGGTCGACAAGGGTTTCCTAGTGCATTTACAGTTCACACTCCCTCTCTTCCTTAGGTTTTACTTTGTTTTCAAAACGGAAGTGTGTTTTATTCTGAGTAAAAGAAGCCAGTCACAAAAAGCCACGTATTGTGTGATTCCATTTATGTGACATGTGGGGAATAGGGAAACCCACAGAGACAGAAAGTGTTTCAGTGGCTGTGGGGGAGTTGGGGATGGGGAGGGCTGCTCATGGGTGAGGGGTTTCCTTTTGGGGCGCTGGAAATGTTCTGGAATGACATGGGTACCAGCTGCACAGCTCTGTGCATTACTAGATGCTAAAGCAGCCACAGGGTACCCTTCACTCAAAACGACGCTGACACCCATTGAGATCTGCACTGTTCAAAAGTGAGTTCCGCAGCATGGGACTCCATCTCCGTTACACACACATCTGTCTGTGTGCTGATGCTTCTGTTGAGTTGCCCATTTAGACAAAGCCTGACTTTCTGCCCTGAGAATTGCGAGTTGATTTCCAAGGCATGCCGAGCACCACGGTGTGACTGGCATATCTGGTGTCCAATGCCATGGTCCTGCCAGGTGGCTGCCAGGAGGCCTTGTCCCCTTCCAGGTAGCTCCTGGGCCCAAGGGTTCTCTCCACCATTCCCAGACCATGCTCAGGCACAGGATTCATTCGCTGCTTCTCTCTCTGCAGTTGTCTTTGCCCATGTTGACTTGGGCACTGCAGCCTTTCCCTCTTGGGTTTTATGGGGTACAGCTGACTCCCTCTGCTCCTCCATCCCATGGACCTGTCTCCCTGGCCTCTGTCCTCCACGGGGGCAGGGGGGCGGCCTCCTGGAAGAAGCCCCCGACACCCACATCCATTCATTCACTGTCCTGTGCCACCCACCTCACCCCCAGCCCTCACCAACCAGAGGAATTGTCTCAGTCCTGGGGTGTGGAGAGATCCCATTTCCTCCTGGCACCTACTCTTAACTGTGCCAATCTGGCTATTTACAGATAGGGACAATGGGAAAAATGAGGTCCCAGAGCTCCCAAGGTCACAGAGCTTATAGGTTGCCCAGCTGTGGTCCCTGCTTGACCATCCGGCCCCCTGGCTGTGGCTTCATTAATATCTGCAGAGCAGCAGGAGGCAGAGACCAACAGCGCTCACACGGGGAAAGGGCAGAGAAGGCAATGAAAGAACGGGGTGGGGCCTGGGGGATCTGATGATTCTTCAGGAAGAATGCCCTGCTGCAGGCTACCCGCGTCTGACTTCACCATCTGTCCGTAGGATGAGGTTGTTGACAAGGGACACCTACTTTGATGGTGTTGTGTCTTCCCAACAGCCACAGGGGTGGTGTCAGGAAGCTGGGCTCCCTCATGCGGGGGTGCGACCAATTTGGCAACAGCGCTGTGGACTCCTTGTCCAAGTGGCTGCAGCTTTGGGAGGGTTCATGGCACCTGTCGTCCCCAAGAGTCACCTCTTTCGGGTATAACCCAGAGGCCCGAGGGCTGGAGGCAGAATGTCTATGCTGAGCGGGATGGCCTGGGCACTGTAAGAGTTGAGGGTGCTCCGTGGGATTACAGGTCACACCATTTTTACATTTTGGATGTTCTTCTGCTTGGGTTCCCAGAAAGGCTTCTACAGCTTGAATGGTGGGTCGTAAGGATGCAAGTAGAAGGATGTTTTCCAAATTTTCAGATTTATGAAGGCATGGCCTTTTGCAGAAACAATCTCAGGGTCCACTGGAGGACCCTGGCTGCATAGATTCTGGAGCACTTTGCATAGATTCTGGAGTGCATGGCACGGATTCTAGAGTGCTCTGGGTGTGGGGTGTTGCTCACTGCATGGGAGGGATCTAGAGTGTTCCGATGAGGGAGTGCCACGTGCTTCATGGATTCTGGAGGGCTCTGACAGAGGGGTGTCGCGTGCTGTATGGATTCTAGAGCGCTCTGGATGTGGGGTGCTGCTCTCTGCATGGATTCTGGAGCACTCCAACGAGAGGATGCCCCACAGCTGATAAGCAGGAGTGAGGAGCACTGCGCCTCTGGTCTGCAGGTCTGCAGCGATTCCGAGCCAGGGGAGGAGAGCTGCGTGGAGTGTGGGCAGTGCCCAGCCCTTTCCCAGTGGTGGAGGGGATGGCTCAACAAACTGTTATCTGGTTGTCAACTTGAAGGACCTCATGGGGTGGGTGGGGAAGAGGCTATTGTGCTTGGTGGATGGGTTTGGGGCATGGGATGGCATCTAAGGATAGTGAACCAGGGCAGGAGGGAGAGGAGCATGGGAGAGCGTGAGTACAGAGGCAACCATTGTCTTCATTGCATCACGGTGCCTGGGGGAGGGCTGAGTCTGCATGCCAGGTCACCAGTTGTGCTGTCCCATTCTTACCCACACATGCACACCTTCCTTCTCGCCTCCAAGTAGGGCCCAGTAGGGCCATATCCCAGGTGATGGTCCCAGATGACCCTTGGACTTAGGCCCCAGCGCTGACTCACAGGGGCCCCTGACAGCATAAGGACCTCGAGGCCAATCCCTGGAGATGTTGGCACATCATCTGACCCCTCAGCCAAGTGTCTGGGAGAAGTTTCATCTGGTCATAGGGTCAGACCTGCCATACCACTTCTTACACAAAACGATTCTCCTGTGTGGTCTCAATTCCTAAATGCCTTCTTGCTAAGGAAGGGAGCGCCATGGAGTGGTCAGGAGCCCTGGCTCCCTGGCTAGATGGCCAGGGTCTCACTTCTGCGTGCACCATTGACCAGCTCTGTTACCAACCAGCCCTGCCGTGGACTGGTGCCACGCGCCAGCTCTGCCACCTGCCAGCTCTGTCACCCACCAGCTATGTGGCCTTGGCAAGTTGTGTAATCTCTCTGAGCCTTGTCTTTTTAACCCAAAAAATGGAGTGAGTTGTGGCCCTCCAGCTCTGACCACAACGATCAGATGAGATTGCACAGGAAAAGGTGGGGACACCACACAGTGCTCCATGGAGCCTGGAGCTGCAGGCATCCTTACTGTCACTCTAATTTGTTTTCCTCCCTGGAGTCCATCATGACCCTGAAGAGGGAACTGCTCCATCCAGAGCAAGGGCAGGTGGGGGAAAGTGCTAGACGCCCTACCCGACCTGACTCCCCCAGCAGGTCTGAGAGCTGGGGCTGTTGAAAGCAAAAAGGAAAGAGAAGCAGAAATCTGAAAATAATGATGCTTTATTTGATTGATGTCACATCATCATAAATGGCATCTAATTTCAGAAAACACAGTTCAAGTCTGCAAAAAACGCATGTACAAATCTAAGGAGATTGGTCTACAGAAATAGACTTGGGGCTCTGTGGTCTGTAAGGTGGAGTCAGGAAGCTCACATCCTAGGGTCTGTTCAGGTTCAACGTTCCAGTGGAGTGAAACCACCAAGGAAACAGGCACCCCAAAGCGCCGACGTTATTTTTGAATATATATATATGTATGTATATACATGTACATATGTAAATATGCTGCATTCATCTGTAACAGTACGAACCTCTCACAGCGTGCAAAGCAACAGTGCTTCCTATAGTCAAGTAATTAAATCAGTGTAAAGTTATCCACACAGCATTATAAAAACAGGTATTATATAATTACATAGCAGATATACAGATATATGCGTGTGTTTCCACGCTCATTAGAGTTACTTGCATTGACTTTTGCTTTAGAAGAAATAACAAAGGAAAATCTTTAGATAGTTCATCAAATAAAAGGCAACAATTTGAGACAGATTCAACTAGGAACAGGTTTTGCCTCAATACGTCTACAAAGGAAAAAATATAAATCTATAAAAACAAAGGCAAAGGGGTCAGCTACACAATATGAACTTATTAAACAAACACGTTAGATTGAAAAACTGATCCCCATTCACACCCTCCAGGAGAGAGGAAAAGGCTGTAAAGATGGAAAGCCCCAGTGTGTGGGTGTGGTGGTCGTTTTTCTTAGCAATTTGGATGATAGGATGTTTTGCTTTTATTTTTAGTTGGCTAAGGACCTCATCGTGAAATATTGACTATTAAGCTTGAGAAGCTGGTAGGTCATGGAAAAGAGACCCTCCCAAGATGTACAAAGAGAGATATGTAAAAATGCAAAGGTGTAAAAAAGAAATTGCTTCCATGGTTATGATCATATTTTCAATCAAACCGAATTGTGGTACCATTCAAATTAGGCGGCGTTCAGGGATCTGCAGAGTCCATGAACCTAGAGCTGTCAACCCTAAACCCACGTACTACATAACTTCCTAACCGTCCCCTTCAAGGCCGAATTTCAACCAGCAGGAGGGGGCACATGAGGGCCCCCTAAGAGGGGAGATTGTTTTGGTGACTTCCCCAGAAATGGACACATCTGTTGGTCCCTCGGCTGCAGCACACTCCCATTTGGCAAACTGTTTTCTAGAGGCTCGTAGGCAGGTGCAGTGAGCAGTGAAGAGCCAACTTCCAGTGCCGGCTCTCAGGGCCACAGAAATCTCCTTCAAGGGAGACTCGTCTCAGGGACGAGAGGACTGGCCCCCACACAGGCCACCAGGGAGGTGCGTCTCTCCCCGCTCACCTGCCCTCATGGTAATGGGCCACATGGGCCAGAGGTAACAGCAGGTGGCTTACACATTTCCAGAGATCTGATCTTGTAACTCAGGGACCGTAAAATAAAAAGCATTTCTTACTGTGTGCAGTATCAGGCAGGGCCACGTTGAAAGTCATGTGCAAAGTTCAGCCCAAAGGCGCCCAAAGTGATCAGCCAGATTCTCTCGTCTGTTTGCTCAGTGCAGACACCCAGAGGATGGGGGCGCTCTATTGGCAATGGAGAAAACGGTTCAATGTAATCATGTTGAGTTGAGCTACTTTGTAGGCGTGTGGCTTGGGCTCATGCCTTTCTGGAGATCTCGGGGCTAGAAGACTGCCCCAAACTATGAATACCATTGAAACAAACACATATGTGCCCGTGGCTGTGTCCTCAACTGGGCCCGGAAAGGCAGGTGCCCCTGGGGGTGGCTTTCTGGAAAAGGGGAGTGACTTGGGCAGGCTTAGCCCACAGATGAAGAGGAGCCCCTCAGAGCTGCCCCTGCCCGTGCCGTCCAGCATGCCCTCAAAATGCAGAGCCCTCGTCCAGCTGGCAGTCCCCGCCTGTGTTTGCAACAAATCAAGATGCTTTTGTGCTTCTGTTCCTTTCTCTTCAGCTTTACAAAGGCCATTCTATGCGGAAAAGTCTCCAAATTGTACCTCTATACACAGTAACCCCTTGCCAGGCTGGAATGTGGTAGCCAGTGGCAGGGACTGTTTTCTCCTTTTGGTGCCAGGAGACTATTTCTGAGAACAGGGAAGCCTCAGGGTCCTAACCCCAGCCTCTGCTGACATGTGTGTCATTGGCATCAACCCCAGGCAAAGCAGGGTCTCTGGGTGGGCCTTGGACACACTGGGAGCCACATGTGTCTGTGTGAGGGTGATTCCAGGTTGGCCTGTTCAGAGATAATGTAAGAAACTGGGCTAGGCTAAACCCTTCTGTTTCCTCAAATATGGAAAACGGAAACAGGCAGGATGTAGGATGGTTATTGGGCACTTTAGGCCAGCACAGCGGAAGGATGGGAAGGACGTGCATGTGTTCTCACCACATTTCCTTTCTACCCAGGACGCACAGATTTTAAGGACAGCCTGAATTGAGCTTGTAGGTGAAAATTAGGCTGCCATGGGGTGCAGGGTCTCCTATTTCTCCCCTGCTCTGGTCCCAGGGATGTTCCCAAAAAAGATCAGTCCCTCAGGTGAACCTCAGAAACCCCTGCCTTTGCAGGGGATGATTATCCTGGAAGAATCTTCCTGATGGGACAGGCCAAGCACAGTGGCCCAGAAGGACCATGACTTTAATGTTAGCTGGACCCAGGGTGGCCAGGCAGTCCAGAGAGGCTGGGGTTACAGAGGGAGAAGCAAATTGGGGGTCAGGAGCTCAGGTACACGGCTGGGGCTGCCACCAATTGTGCCTGCCTACAATAGGAGGAGTGCAGGGGCCACTGTGTGTTGATTCTGTGACCTCACCCAGCCCGGCTCTCTGCTCAGCATCCCAGAGGTGGGTGGGAAGCTGGATTTGAAAGCCCAGCTCTAAGCCACTGCTGTCCCAGGAAGTCCTCGCTTTGAGGGTCACTGCCTGGCCAGAGCTTAGGGAGCTATGGGCTAATAATGCAGCACCTAACACTGAGCTCCTTCTATGCCCTGCTCACCTCACCTTTGGGACCAAAACCTTAAGAGGGGCTGCTTTCCCCACTAGCCACTGCCTCTACAGAGCCGAGCCTGGGAAATGGGTTTCCGGCAAGGCAGAGAAAGGAAGAAGCAATGTCACCCTGTCTGAGCTACCAACCCAAAGTCCAGGTTGAGGGAGCCCCTGCAAGGATGGAGAGGACTAAAGGGAAGGTGTGGCCCAATGCCTTCCTGCTGGCCCTGCCGTGAGCCTCCTCCAGGCACGTTTCAAGGTCATGGCCAACATTACAAAGCAGGAGGATATGGGTGAGGATTCCGAGAGAACAGGAAACACAAAACTAAGACAATTCAACATAAAACATGAACGTTATTGAGAAAGGGCTCATCTACAGCCAGGTCTTAGACCGGAACATAAGTGACAAATCTGTGCTCTTCCTGGGGGGACCACAAATGTACTCCAGACACAGCCTAAAAATCCATGCACTCAGGAAGATGCAAGCCAGTCCCTGGAAGCATCTGACGCTGAACACAGGTAACAAGTTTATACAAAAATTTTATTAGCAGTCTTCATTCCTTAGAAGTATCTAACTTTATACTTACACACTCTGCGCCTCCCCCGCCTGCCCAGTTGGGTGGTTTGTCTAACTCCCGTTGCGTTCTAATTCAGCTGGCATTTGACTAAAGCCTTAATGGGTTTTGACTACACTTTTCCTGTCTGCACAGACCTGGAATGAGAGAGGTTTATCTTTTTCTTCTTGCAATAAGGGCTGATTGAGGATTCAGAGGCTGCTATTCTATGGAGATGAAGGAAATATGATAAATACTATTATCAGACACATGCCTGGAGCCAAGTCTGCACACCTGCATGTATGTGTGTGTGTGCATGTGTGCACATATGCTTGCATGTAGGTAGACGCACACACACCGGCCCCTCTGAAGCTCAAGCTAGTCCACAGGACTACTGCACTAGGAAGCTAGAAGCAGGCGAGGGCAGAGGACGGCCTGAAGGGCGTTAGGCTTGGGCTGCCCTCTCATCTCAGCCACCTATTTGGAGACACAATGAATCACTGAACAAATAGCCACTAAGCTAGTATTGCACTTTATGCCTTACAAAGTATCTCAGGTACATTCATATGCCACGAACAGAAAGCAGTAACAAAACAGTGACTTTGGGGTCCAACCAGGCTGCAATTCCCACTCTGCTCCTTCCTGACTCTGGGGACATCATGGAGCCTCTCCCTGCCTCAGCGTTCCAAGTCTGCACCATGAGCAGGTCTAAGCCAAGTGGCCACGCGGTTCCCTCCCACCACAATGGAGGGCAAGCCCACGTTGGAGTTCACACCCCCCAATCCCCAGGGCCTGGGACAGCACCAGGCAAGAGGGGTGGGTCAGTAAGGGTTTGAGGAGAGGGCAGGGGACAGAGGGGTTCCGAGGGCATCCAGCCCAGTGCCTGGAACCAGCCATGAGAAAAGGTGCTCGGTGCACCAGGCCTCGGGCCTTCTCTTCTCGCTCAACCAAGCCCAGTTTCTGCCCCATGGGTGTGGTCTGTCCCTGATGTCAGGCTGGGAGAATGACTGTTTGTGGGTTTCTACGATGAGTTTTCACCTCAAATCTCCATGTCCCATTTCCTGGTCCTGAAGGCACCTCCCCCAGGTGATGTAATCCAATTCTAGCACAGTAACTTTGCACAGTTACTCCCCTTCCTGGGGACAGCTTCCCACTTCACCCATGCAGGGACTTTCGGAGAATTCAGTCTCCAGTTGATGTTTAGCCAGAGGAGAAGAAAGAGAGGCACAAAATACTTTGGATGGGGACAAAGGCGAAAGGCCCCAGTAGTTTCACTCAAACACCCATTTTCACCTATACTAACCACTGGGGCGGCTGCGGATCTTTGTCCAAAGTTTAATCCTTCCTTCCAATTGAAGAAATTCAATCAGAGAAGAAAGGAATATCTGGGTCACTGCATTCAGAAATTACTGAAACAAATTAGATTTGGGGAGTTGGCCTGGGTTTAAGTTCCAACGTGTGAAAGACAGCACATCGCCATGTGCCTCTTAATCACGGCTAGTGAGGGAAGTAAATCAGTGAGTGGCTTGCTGTTACCTTAGGTCACTGGAGTAAGGCATTTTACCAAACTACCTTAACACAAAAAGCAGAGGGGAATACCTGGAAAGCTAAACAATAGCATTTGAGCCAACAATGCCAAGGGTTACGAGGAAAATGCCCAACCAGGGACCCCTGCTGAACCTGGAAGAGGGATGCCGGCTGCGACTGGGACAGATGCACCCTCTCTTTTCCTGGCTGTGGGTTTTCCTCCAGTCTACAGGAGATGGCTGAGCAAAGGCATTCTAGGACACTGACTGCAGAATCCTCACCTACTCCAGTTGAGGTGAGCAAGGCGTAGAAGGAGCTCGGTGTTAGGTGCTGCATTAGCCCATAGCTCCCTGAGCTCCAGCCAGGCAGTGTTTCAAAAAATAAACCCCCATGATCTCACACATCCATTCCCTTCTTGCAGCCTAACAGCACTCATGGTTCCCAAGCTCTTCACCCTTGGAAGTACCCCGTTCATACTCCTATGAAAGTAATTCCGTCAGAGGGCTCAGGTGCTGTCGGAAAGCAGCTTTTAAATCTAGAAGCATCTCACTCTTTCTTGCTGAAACTGATGATGCACAGCAAGTGGTCTCAGCAAACGAGACCAAGTTGCTTCTGGGGTAGGGCTGTGGGCCGTGCACAGTTCCTGACAGACACACTCCTATTAGGGCCATGAACCCACAACACAAATCACAATGGGAAAGGCTCACCCGGAGGGAATGGGCGCTTTCAACACTGACCTCACTTGTAGTGCTGAGCCATGAGCACGGACTTTCAGCCTTTTCCGATTCTGTATTTCACCAGGCTGTCCCTATGTAGGTCTTCCCTATGAACAACATCTTACAAGAAGATCTATTTTGAAATTAAATGAGGACTTTTCATAAAGGCTAAGTTGGACTCTGGTTAAAAACTTAATCTGGAAGGCAATGCCATATTTGTATAGAACAAGCACACTTAAAATTACACTTTAATATCTATCTCAATTGTGTTTACTAAAAAAAATCTAGGAGTGAAAAAGGAATCTCTTTAAGAATTTGCAAACTAAATCCATGTGTAAATAAAATTCAGACTCTTTTCGTTCTTTCAAAGTGGGAAACAAGAGCTTCAAGGACATCATCGAGGAATCCCACCACCTTTGGGCTGGCAATGGCCTTGAGTACAATGCAGCGCAACTGTTTACAGATGAGGAAAAATGTGGCTCAGAGAGGTTCACTGATTTGCCCACAAAAACACAGTCTTTTAATTGGAAGTCCTGATTCGATAATGATAATCTGGAAGGAGAAAACAATGGCATTTTCTGAAAGATGGACTTCTTTGGCTGGAATCCCCTTCTCTGCGTGAGGTCAAACTGCCTCCAAGGGCTGACAAGTGCACAGGCAGCCTTGTTATGGATTCAAAGCCACCTGACCGCCAGATAGGCACTGTGCCTGCCCTAGCAGGATTTTACTTACGCAATTCAGTCACAGAAAAGAAGTGGTTTCCAATATGCAAAGTTTACACAAGCCGAACACCGAGGCGGTGATGTGGCTGTGAGGTCACAACAACCAGAGATGAAATCTCCCATCATTCTAAATGCATTGTCTGATCAAGTTTCAAATGCGTCTGCATGCTAAAGTCTACTGATTTCGCCCTAAGCCCTTGGATTCTGATGCCATCTGGTTGCCATCCTCCCCTCTTGTGCACTTAGCCCATCAATCACTGCTGGCTGCTCCTGCAGAGCCAACCCTCAAAGGTCGTACCTGAAATTTCCCTAAGCCCCGTTCTTCCAGGTTCAGCGGAGGTAGTTGACGTGATATAGGAGGAAAGGAAAACTTTTTTTTTTTTAAACCAACCAAGGCAAAATTAAAGTAGTCAGAAAGCTAGGAAGAAACAAACAGTATCTTTTGCTTGAAATGAGAAGCACGTGGAAAATAAGACTTTGAAAGAGTTGGCCAATGTCTTCTTACACCTTTTTGTATAGCTTTTAAAAATTTCTGCGTGGCTCAGTGTAGACGGCATCCACATCTCCCCTCTGCCTGGAACCTGCATTCAATCCTTCACAAGTGCTGTCTGTGTGTGAGACCAGCTAGGTGATTCGGTTAAACCTCTTTCCTCTCTAAACAGAATATGCAATTTACCCTGAATCATTCTTCAACAAGTACTAAAAAGGTACAATTTCTTAAAGTGAATGCATTGTATCAACTTTGGCTTCCAAAAATGACTTCTCATTGGAAAAGAGAAACACCTTAGAAAGATGAAACTATGAAAAACAACAGTCGTAACATGGAATCGCTCCGTGCTTGGACCCTCTGCCCCGAGGCCTCCGACGGCAGAGCCATCAGCTGAGAGGCTGCCTGTGCTTCCCCACCCAGGACCCAGGGTGCCTGGTGCTAAGGAGGAACGGGACCGACCGAGGAAGTCTCTCGTCACCAGCTGTGTTGCAGTTTTAAATTCTGCCCCAGTTGTGGTATTTAAAATTCTGTATGTGAAAGAAAAAAACCACCAACCTTCCTACATCTTCCTAGTTAAAGCTAGAAAGGGGAGTGGAGAGAAGACCCAACCTAGCTGGGCGGAGCAGCTGAACACCCACAAACCCAACGTGGTTCTAGGGGTTGGATCAGAAGAGTCTCTGCATCGTTGGTCGGGCACAGGCTTGCCTCCTCGATTCTAGACGTGCCCTCGGCCACAGTGTCTCGTCTTCCTCTTGACTGGCATTCGGGTGTTTTACCTCTCTGCCCGGATTTTGTATCTGAGCACAAAATAGGCAATGAGGCGCAGCGAGATGAAGAAAATCCCCAGCACGATGAAGTCCAAATACAGCTTGGCGTTTTCCACGTCCAGCTCCCTGAGGATGGCCTCCGACTTCTGGAAGTGGCACGTCTCATCGATGTCACAGTGCAGATCTTCTCGGTCTAAGCCGTAGATGGAGAGGATGACCCCTTCGAACCCATACCTAAGAGGAAAGGTCGGGTGTGAGGGAGGACGCTCTCCCAGCCAGCCACACCACTGGCTGAAGGTCAAAGCTGTTCACCCTCCCTGCGCTTCCCAGCCTGCCTTTGCCTCCTTCCCAAAGAGCCAGCTTCCCCAGAATACTTCCTCCCCTCTCACCGTCTTCTTAAGATAAACACACGCAACAGCTCTACTATGTTTTTCTTCCAATTTTGTTTCCTCCAGGGCCCCCAGCAAAAAACCAAGTGGAATGAGCAGGAGATACTCATTCACTCGTGAAATGCACTGAAAAATCTTTGGTCCACTTCTGAGGTTACATGCTAACGGTCAGATGGAACCTTGGGCAGGCCAACTTGCAAGGACTTGAGAGCATTTCTATGAAACATTCCTGCCCCTCTCTCCCTCTGTTCCAGCCCTGCCCTGCCAGAACAAAAGCACTAATTTGGAGAACAAAGACATCGGTTTCTGATTTCATGGTGCTGGAGCAGACCCAGATTGTCAAAACTCTGCACAAGTGCTTTGTTTTGATTCTGTTTTCTTCAACAATATACCTGGGTCTGAACTGACATTCTAGAAAAGAAGAGCTTATTCCCAACTTTGGATCTTTGTGTCACGTGGAACTTCTGCAGCTCGGAAGATGGCTGCTGCCCATGGTGGGGACAGTGTGCCAACACCCTGCTCTGCAGAGGGCATGAAACCCTGTGGCCAAGGACCCGAGGCACTGGGCATTCTCGTTCAAAGATATTAGAATGTTTAGGATGTTTAAAAATGACTTGTTTCTTTTTTTTTTTTTTCAGATGGAGTCACCTCTGTTGCCCAGGCTAGAGTGCAGTGGCATGATCTCAGCTCACTGCATCCTCTGCCTCCCAGCTTCAAGGGATCCTCCCACCTCAGCTTCCTGAGTAGCTGGAATTAGTCACGTGTCACCATGCTCAGCTAATTGTTTTGTGTTTTCACTGGAGACAAGGTTTCGCTATGTTGGCCAGGCTGGTCTTGAACTCCTGACCTCAAGTGATCTGCCTGCCTTGGCCTTCCAAAGTGCTGGGATTACAGGCATGAGCCACCACACCCAGCTCCCATCAGATTTCCTGTAAAGGTTTTACAATCAGCACTTGTTAGGAGCACTGTTCACTTTGGAGAGGAAGAACGTCCTAAATGATGGAAACGTTTTCACTGAAGGCTGCTCTTGAAAAGTCTGGAACATGAGGGCCTGCCAGGGCTCTCGGGGTGTGAAGCGCTGGTTTCTGTGGCCTCCTTGTTGTGTGTGTGTGTGTGTGTGTGTGTGTGTGTGTGTTTGTGTTGGTGAGGGTGGGAGCAGGTGGAACTAGGAGGAAGATGAAAGGCATGGATCCTCAGATGTGTGATTCATACTTGGCCAGATGTCCAGGGGGGCTTTTGCAAGCCCCTTGCACCATTGGAGATAGTTCTTCCCCATCACCCTCGGTCTCCAGCCACACATGCCCTGAGCCCGCTACCTGACATAGGAGATGTAGGACATCCACTGCAGGTATGTGGGGATGGTGTCGAAGCTCACGAAGAACCCCGAGAACAGGAGCACCGGGATGGCCGTCACTGGGCCCACGAAGGTGGCCACCTGGAGTTGGGGACACAGGACAGCTGTAGCAGAACCCACAGGCTGGCCTCCTTCAGAGGGGGGCTTGCCCACCCCAGCTTCCCCCAGGCAGGGCCAGGGTACCTTCTGGGCATGGTAATGAGGGTGCTTTATGGGGCAGAGGGTGCGGCATCCCTGAGGGGTGGGGTCACCATCTCTGAGGTCCCCCAGCTGCCCTGCTGTGACACAGGAGCCCCAGAGCCTCCTGCTGCCCAGAGTGAGCTGGGACCTGATGGATGTCCCTAGGGCCGGAAAGATGGGGGCACACCCTCCTCAAGGGGCTGCCATCTGCTCCTCCACAGCTGTCCGTGGGGGGCTAAGGACCGTGCCTGGCCTGTGGCAGGTGTGTAGTGGGCACCCTCGCAGTTGGGGCCCAGTGGAAGGACTGCAACCTCTGCATGTGGGATGGGCACCTACTGTCAGCACCTCTGGGAGAGCGGCCCAGAGATGGAACCAACAGCCACGACTCAGGGTTCAGAGTGAGCACAGGTCCAGCCAGGGGCTGTGAGGGTGTGGGGGATAGGAGGGTATGGGGGGTGTGTGTATGTAGTGCATGTGGTGTGTGCACTGCCTGCTGTGTGGTGTGTATGGTTTCTGTAGGGTGTGGTATGTGGTGTGGTGTGTATGTAGTGTGTGTATAGTATGCAATGTTTGTAGTGTGTAGCGTATGCATGTGCAGTGAGTGGTGTGTGTGCGTGGCACGTAGTGTGTGGTGTGTGTTTGTGCATGTGCAGTGTCTGGAGTGTGGCATATGGTCTGTACTCTGTGTTGTGTTTTAGTAGTATTTGCGTGTGTGGTGTAATGTGTGTGGTGTGTGTATGTAGTGTGTAGTGTGGTGTGTGTTGTGTATGTAGTGTGTAGTGTGGTGTGTCTACTGTGTGTGTGGTATGTAATGTGTGGTATGTAGTGTGGTGTGTGTGTAGTGTGTGTGTGCAGTGTGTGGGGTATGGTATGTGGTATGTACTGTGTGGTGTGCACATGTAGTATTTGTGTGTGTGTAGTGTGTGTGTGTAGTATATACAGTATGATGTGTGTGCAGTGTGGTGTGTGTATGTAGTATTCGTGTGTGTAGTGTGTAGGTGGTGTGTCTACAGTGTGTGGTGTGTCTGCAGTGTGTAGTGTGTGGTGTGTAGTGTAGGGTGTGTGTGTGTACTGTGGTGTGTGTGTACTGTAGTGTGTATGTAGTGTGTAGGTGGTGTGTCTGCAGTGTGTGGTGTGGTGTGCATAGTGTATGTGTGTAGTGTGTGTGTGCATGTGCCGTATGCAGCTGTGTAGACGGGGCATCTCAGGCCTGCTCCATCAGTGACGCCCGTGGAGCCTGAGCACCCCAGGCAGGAGGCCTGGGAGTAGCTGAGCAGGTGCTCTGGGGCTGGCTTTGGGGGACGTGGGTTGCCACGGCTGGTGTGGGCCTGGCACCTTCCTGCAGTGTCATCTTTGGTCCCATGGCAGCCTTGTGAGATGGCTATCCTCACTCAGGGTGAGGGCCCCAGGGACCTAGGGGCCAGGCATTGAGCTCATGGTGGCCTGGAGGTGACCGGGAATAAACTGCACCCAGCTGGGGACCTCGGGTGTTCCCAATCCACCCAGGAATGCTGCTTTTGTCTGGAAGGACAGGCTCAGCCAGGGTGCCCCAAAGCCACAGAGGTGGGGAACCTGCAGGTGCATGTGGGTGGCAGGTCGGGGGACAGGGTGGGCAGTGGGAGAAGGAAGGGGCCGGTAGAGAGGCCGAGGGGACCCTGCAGAGGCAGCGATGCAGCTGTTGAGAGCTTGGCCCCGGAGCCAGCTGTGCGACCCTAACAGATCACTTTGCGTGCGGGCCTCAGTCCCCGCCCCCCTACCCCGTGTAAAACGGAGCCGGCACAGCACCTAAGCGTGGCTGTGCTTGGGGCTCCAGGAGCTGAGATTTGGGAAGCGCTGGGAAGAGCGCGTGGCAGGAGGTCAGCACGTGTGAGGGCGCTGCTGTGCGCACCGCGGAAGCCTGCGGATCCTGACCACCCGACAGTGCGGGCCCTTCGCACGGGACTGACCCCATCTAGGACCGTCAAGCCGAGGTAGGGGAGGGGTGCCAGGGCCCCCTAGCTCAGGCCAAGGTGGCGCAGGGAAGCCCAGCCCTCAGCGTCCCCCCGGGCTGGCACCTGCAGGGACGTGGAGGCGGCTCCGATCAGCAGGCCCAGGGACTGTGCCACCAGGGAAGTCATGGTGCCCAGCGCCGCAAACAGCACGAAGCGCACGGCGTCGGACGGCTGCGACGTCATCCAGTACACGATGCTGCAGTAGGCCACCGGGAACATAATCTGGAAACAAGGACCCATCAGCCGCCAGCTCTGCTGTTTTCCACCACCGCAGGCCAACAGCGCAGCTCGTTGGCAGCCAGCCCTCCGCCCAGCTCCCGCCAGAGCTCCGGAAGTCAGGCTCTTCCCCAGACCTCCGCCAGAGCTCCGGAAGTCGGGCCCTTCCCCACGGCTCTGCCAGAGCTCCGGAAGTCGGGCCCTTCCCCACGGCTCTGCCAGAGCTCCGGAAGTCAGGCTGTTCCCCAGAGCTCCGGAAGTCGGGTCCTTCCCCAGAGCTCCGCCAGAGCTCCGGAGGTCGGGCCCTTCCCCACAGCTCCGCCAGAGCTCCGGAGGTCGGGCCCTTCCCCAGAGCTCCGCCAGAGCTCCGGAAGTCGGGTCCCTCCCCACAGCTCCGCCAGAGCTCCGGAAGTCAGGCTGTTCCCCAGAGCTCCGGAAGTCGGGCCCTTCCGCAGAGCTCCGCCAGAGCTCCGGACGTAGGGCCCTTCCCCACAGCTCTGGAAGTTAGGCTCTTCCCCACAGCTCCGCCAGAGCTCCGGAAGTCGGGTCCTTCCCCACGCTACCCTGCATCCTCGACAGGCCCTCTTACTCCAAATAAAGAGTGTGCAGGAGAACTCTTGCCCCCGTTTCAAATTCCAGTCCCCCGGGCTAACACACCTGAAAGGGCACGTCTGCCATAGTCTTTGCTAGGTAATAGGCCTTCAGGCTGTACCAGTAGTTCAGGTGTTCCCGAAGAAAGACTCCCATCTCCAGAGGAACTAGGAGATAGAAAAGCGAAAAAGAAGGGTCAGCGGCCATGCGCGGCGAGCCTGTTCCACATCCGAACAGGCGATCTGGAGCCGTGCGGCTCGTAACTCAGTTCTGGCCTGCAGCACCGAGAGACTGAACACTCAGGGCACATGTTTTACTATCCTGGAAAACTTGCCACCTGTGCCTATAACCTGAAGAGTCATTGAGTGGAGAATCAGGGTGGGGAGCAGGTCTGTGAATACAAAGCATCATCTTAGTGATGAATGCGAGGATTCACGCCTGGCCTTACTCTTCCTGAGTCTGCCTCTTCTGAAACTGCATCAGTGTGGTCCCTTCCCGTGAGCAAGGCTGCAAGCTGCTCTTAGAAATCGGGGGCAGCTCGGGGAGGAGGTACCTAGGCAGGAGCTGTTTATGCCGAAGTCCTGGAGAAGCAGCAGCTGTGTTTGCTGCCAGCCCAGAGTTATCAAGGGCAGCCTCCTTGTGAACAAACTGGAGTTGTGTGGAGATCCATCTAGGAGAGCCCATCTGCTCCCAAAGTGGGCTGTGCAGAGCTGTCTTAACAATTGGACTAGGTAATGCTTAAGCAGTAGAGTTGGGGGGCTCCTAATTACTGAACCTTTGAGAAGTCTCCCTCCCATCAGCCTTCCACCATGCTTAAAACTCTTCCACTAGGGATTCATTCTTTTGGCTTAAATATTGTATTTTCTTATCTAATAGCGAATACAATACAACTGGCATCTGCCAACACAGAAGATGATATTTAAAAAAAAAAAACATTGTGTTTAGAAAACTCATCTGTTGGTCAAGGCATGACGTCAGGCCCCCATGCTTGGGTAGGAATTGAAAATAAGGAAGTCTGCAATCCGTCACTCACATGTCAGGACGGTGGGCATGAGGGCCGCGAACATGAGGAACAACATGGAGAAGAAGAGGAAGCCCGAGTTACTCAAGACCTTCTTGGCTTCGTTCCCGATCCCCAAGTACAGCAGGCCAATGAGGAGGCCGATCCCGATGTGTGAGGTGATGCGCAGGTGCGTCAGGACCTGGGGGCAGAGCCGCGTCTTACCTGGTGGCAGCCGTCCTCGGCTTGGAGAACAACCCGGCCGTGGCTTTGGAAGCATGTGACCCCGAACTCTGGAACAGTGAGTCTCGGGCTTCATCCTCCCTTCTCCTCCAGAAAAACAAGCCAAACCCTAAAGCAACTCACATACATGCACACACACTCACACATTCATACACGCATGCTCACACACGTCGGGCTTTTGTTGTGTTAAAACAGACATAATGACTATCCTCTGTTAAAGATTCAAAATGGAGAACAAGTCTACCCTGAGAAGAGAGGAAAGGTAAAAGCAATGGAGAGGGAAAAGTGTCTGTAACAGAGGCCCCAGGTGCTCTGGCATGGGCTGCGGTGAGGCCCTCTGTCTTTCAAATTAGGTCCCAGAAGCCATGCCAGGCATTCAGCCTCTCCTAAGCAGGTGGCCAAATTGTCCACTTCTCTGACAGACATTATTATGGTTCCCGCATATTCACCACCTCTGTCCCTACAAGGAATTGCCCACCTCCCCACCCCAATCCTCATGATTCACAGTGCTTTCCTGAAGGAGAAATGGACTTGCCCACCGCCCTGGTTTCAGGCTCGGCCATGTGACTTGTTTAGGCCAATGGCATGTGAGTATAAGTGACGATCTGCCACCTCCAACTGGAAGTTTTAAGGGCTGTCATTTGGTTTCTCTCTTGCCCTTTTCCTTTGACATGTTCCAAAAAGGCATGTCCAGATAGGAGCTGTCCCCAGATGAGAAGACTTATGGGACAGAGACTCCACACAACACACCATTGTAACAAACACTCCCACGGACATTATGGGAGTGTATGTTACTGCAGCAGTATAGTCAACGCTGACTATTGCAAACGGAAGAAAAGTAATTTGAAAGTTTGGTGATATGGCTTGGGTCTGTGTCCCCACCCGAATCTCACGTTAAATTGTAATCCCCAGTGTTGGAATTGAGGTCTGATTGGATCATGGGGGCAGATGGACTTCTCCTTCGGTTCTGTGCTCATGACAGTGAGTGGGTGATTGTGAGATCTAGATGTTTAAACGTGTGTAGCGCTCCATCCTCTTTCCTCCTGCTCCGCCATGTAAGATCTGCCTGCCTCCCCTTCACCTTCCACTATGATTGAAAGTTTCCTGAGGCCTCACTAGCCATGCTTCCTATACAGCCTGCAGAATGAGCCAATGCAACCTCTTTTCTTTACAAATTCCCCAGGCATTTATTTATTTATTTATTTAAACAGGAGTCTCATTCTGTTAGATCTCGGCTCACTGCAAACTCCACCCCCTGGGTTCAAGCAGTTCTCCTGCCTCAGCATTCCTAGTAGCTGGGATTACAGGTGTGCGCTACCACACGCGGCTAACTTTTGTATTTTTAGTGGAGATGGGGTTTTGCCACTTTGGCCAGGCTCGTCTCAAACTCCTGACCTCAGGTGATCTGCCTGCCTTGGCCTCCCAAAGTGTTGGCATGACAGGCGTGAGCCACCACACCCAGCCTCAGGGATTTCTTTATAGCAATGTGAGAATGAATGAACACATTCTATGAGGACGAGTCTATGAGAAAATGACCCACGGCCTCCCTAGCCCCGGGAGAAGATTCGAGGCAGCCTTACCGAGTCCCTCATGATGCTAAGGAAGGTCCTCTTGAAGAGGATGCAGAACTGTGTGAGGCAGCTGGCGGAGAAGCTGTGGCAGCCTTCCATGGATGAGGAGTCCTGTGGACATACCCAGCACGGTACTGGTGAACGCCAGCCTGGAGGTGTGGCTCTTTCTTGCTCGGAAAGAGCTATCATGCAGCGGTGTACAGCGCCACATGCAGCCTCCCCGGGGGGCTTCGGGATTTGCATTACCTTTCTCAACCCCTTTAATCGTTTTGTCTGCTTTACCTCTTCAGAGGGCCGGTGCCAAAGAAAAGGGTTCACCTCGGCATCACCCCCAAGGTCTCTCTTATGGTCGGAGTCACACATGCCCTCCCGAACTGCTCTCACCAGGCGACTGTTCTGATCACCATACTCGCCGGACGCAACCTCCATAACTGCAGGAGACACAGAAGCAGGGTCAGCCCAGGCTCCAGGGAAGACGCCCCAACTGTGCAAATGTGAAAGTCGTTTTTCAAGTGGGAATGTTTTAAAGTGATTACATAGAGGCTGCATGGCAGTGCTGACGGCATGATGTCAAAATCATTTATCAACCAGTATTCGGCTCTCAAACCCCCAGCCAGGCCGTTTATCATGTCAGGAGACTGGAAACAAACACGTTCTGCGCTGTCAGTGGGTGCGTCTACTGATGGCTCATCCAGCCAGTACTTAAATGCCTGCTCTGGGCCAGCCTCCGAGGTAGAGCTGGAGAGGGGAGCAGAAAGAAGGAAGCAGGACTCCTCCTTGAGGAGCCTGTGGTTTGGCAGGGTGTGATGAGAGCTGCAGCGGTTCTACAAGACCGCAGAGGAGGACATGCCCACCGCCACATGTGTGGCTGGCACCCTGGGGACTTGGAGGTCCTGGGAACCTCGACCTGCACCTCTCAGATCCCAGTGAGTATCTCCTGCACTGGTCCTCCCAACTCTGCACCTGCTCCTGCCGTCCCTGCCGCATCCCGACCTTCACCTCATCCCTCTGCCTGCTGACTCACTCCCCCAAGGCCTCCTCCCGCCTTGACGTCCTCTGCAGCCTGCGGCTCCTTCCACACTCCCATGGCAAGTGGTCTCGTCCCTCTGCCTGCCTCTGTGTCCTCCCTGTGCAATGCCTCGCCCCCTACTCCAGTAATATTCTTGCTAAGGCCCAAAGCTCCCAATGCCCTTGCCTTTTCTGTACTTCCCTCTGGTAGAGCCAGCTACCTGCTTCCTCCCAGCTGGTACGGGGCCACCACACCTCCTAGATCAAGCCACAAACCAGAACATGTTGGCTCCACCAGAAAGTCATCCTTAAGGGCTCCAAACAAGCCCACAGCACTGCCAGGCAACGTTTCCACACTTCCAGGCCCCTGTGGTCACCCGCACCTGCTACAGTGGGCCACACTTCCCTCACTCCACCACCCACTCTCTGGTCAGATGACACTGAGGAAATGGAAGCCCCAGAAGGGAACATCCTCATCTCTCCAGGACCTCTCCGCCTCCCTATGTGCCATGTCTTTCCTCTCCTTCCTGCCCACCCTTCCCTCCAGGTTCTCACCTCCAATGCAGGCTTCAGACCTCACCTCCCCTGCGGCACTCGGCAGCATACATTACTGACCTGTTACTGATCTGTTACTTTCCCTTGTGAGTGAGCATGAAACCAGAACCACAGCCTCCCGGGGCTCCCGTCTCCCCTCAAACCACACTCCCTGCACCCCATGCCCTCTCTCCTCGGCATCACAGCCTACCCCTTGTGAGTGGGAGGTACTTCCCGTGAACAGGCTCATGGAACACAATTTGGGAAATAATGTAGAAAATATGGAGTCCTGAGAATTTTATGAATCAAATATTTTAAAGAAAAATGACAGATTAAGGCTGATGGCTGGAAGGTGAAGGAGGAGAGAAGTGTGCCTGGACCGTCATCATGAAACCTTATTTGGAAAAGCGTCTTTGCAGAGGTAGTTAGGATCTGGAGATGAATGATTCTGGACTTAGGGCCTAAATCCAAAGACTGCTGTCCTCAGGAGCGGAGGCGATCAGTACACAGAGACAGGAGAGGGGTGGAGATGGGCTGGCCAGATGCTTTTACCTAGTGTCTACAGGAAAGGAAACTTACTTTGTTGTTCTTTAAAAGTTTTATCACTGGATGACACTTGAGCCATTTGTGGCATATTTAAGTGATTTCTGAGTTGGGGGCGTCGGCTAAAAGTGAAAACCACAGAGGAAGAAAATCCCCTTCCCATCCCCCAAGCTGCTCAGGGTTGTGCTTACCAAAATCTGCTGGGTTGTGGTAGGTTGGGCAGTTCAGACCCAAATCCCTTAAATATGGCACAAGATTGGAGACTTTTCCCCGGTACACACATTGTCCTTGACTCAGGACGTAAAGCTAGAAAAAAGTAAGAAGAGAAAGGGATCAAGCCCTGCCTTCCTCGTAAAGCAACAGGAGCTCTTGATCAATCAATCAATCAATCAACCAATCAGTCAGCCCAACAACCAGCTGCTTCCTCTCCTGAGCGCTTGATATTACCCCTCAAGGGCCCTATTAAAATTTGAAGGGACAGCCATGATAAGTCGTGGAAGACAGAATATCGCATGGCCAGGAATGATTTTATTATGTTGCTTGCTTTTTATTTTTCATGCTAACCACCTGCTCAGAAAAAATTTTGGAGCTACACACATTTTATCCCTTTGTGACTACTTTTGCTCAAACTAATGTCAAAATCTGATTTTTTTTTTGATACAGGGTCTTGCTCTGTTGCCCAGGCTGTCACGATCTTGGCTCAGTGCAACTTCCACCTCCCGGGCTCAGGTGATCCTCCCACCTCAGCCTCCCAAGTAGCTGGGACTATAGGAGTGTCCACACCTGGATAATTTTTGCACTTTTTTTTTCTTTTGTAGAGACATGGTTTTGCCATGTTTCTCAGGCTATTCTTCAACTCCTGAGCTCAAGTGGTCCACCCACCTCGACTTCCCAAAGTGCTGGGATTACAGGGGAGAGCCACTGTGCCTGGCCAAACCCTAAGATTTATAAACCACATGATATTGTGCAAATGCTGTAACCTGTCATTCACTCTGAAAAACAACTGTTCCCCCACCCCCATTTTAACAGGGGAGGTGATGAAGTCCTACAATGCTGGTGACACCCAGGATCCCACAACCCACCACCGGGGCCGAGAGAGGACTCTGCTCAGCCACTTTGGTTCCCCAGCCCCCTTTGCTGCCTGTGGGTCCAGAAGTCTCACAAAACCTAGCACTTAAACACTCTCAAAAATGAAGACACCCCACAAGGTAACAGAAGGCCATGTGTGCCCAGGGTTTGGTGTCACCGGGCTGACCTGAGTGCAGCGGTGATCTGGCGGGGAAGCCCAGGGCCCACGTACCTGGTCGAACAGCTCGAAGAGCTTGGCGCTGGGCTGGTGGATGGTGCAGATGATGGAGCGCCCCCCCTGAGCCAGCCCTTTCATCAGTGAGACCACCTGGAAGCAGGAGGCGCTGTCCAGGCCGCTGCAAGTCAAGGGGGCACCATGAGACACCCATGGGCGGCAGGAACAAGCCCCTGGCCCAGGTCCCAGGGGCCCAGAGAGTCCCTGTCTCAGAGGGCTTGGCATCAGAGGCCCGCAGCTGCAGCTGCCCTGTCCCAGGCTGTACTCTGCTTTTCCTGTTTGGCTGCTCAGTGGGGAGCACACAGTGGGACTTTTCATGCTGCATTTTATTCCTGGCAAGAATGGAGGAGCCCCAGCGAGCCTTCCTGCCAGAGTCCAGGACAGAGGTGGGGGGTCCCCACTCATCTGGGCAGGAGGGGATGTCACCACTGTCCAGGCAGGCAGCTGGGCCTCCGGTGGTCTAGCGCTCTGCAGTCACCACCCCCACTCCTCATCTCCCATCTAGGGGGCTGGTGATGGGGTGTCACCCCATAGAAGGGGGCCTTGGTGCAGCCCAGGTGGGCTTTACTCTGGCAGGTGTTTCACTGTCCAGCAGGGTCCTGGGGACCTCTCTTGTCTCTTCTCCCTTCCTGGCCCCTCAGACCCATTCCTGTTCCCACCCTCAACTCTGAAGTGACAGGTTGGGGGGACAAGTATGT
>PVKP010034177.1:0-24435 GCA_004027715.1 Plecturocebus donacophilus | reverse complement strand
AGTAAGATATGTATTTCCCTTTCATCTTCTTTAATTTCTCTCAGCAGTGTTTTATAGTATATGGACTTTCCATATCTTTAATCAGATTTATTTATAAGTATTCAATATTTTTTGATGCTTTTGCAAATGATAGTATTTCCATTTCAATTTCCAATTGTTTATTGCTAGTATGCAGAAGTAGAAGTGATTTTTATATATTGATCTTATATCATGCAACTTTGCTAAACTCACTTTTTAGTTACAGTAGCTTTTTAAAAATAGATTCTGTCAGATTTTCTATATAGACCATGTGTCATCTGCCAATAGAGACAGTTTTACTTCTACCTTTCCAAGCTGGGTGCCTTTTAATTTCTTTTACTTGCCTGGTTACACTGGGCTGAATCTCTAATACAATGATGGATACAAGTGGTGAGAGTGGGCATCACTTGTTTGCTGAGAGTTTTTATTAGGAGTAAGGAGACGTTGGACTTGGTCAGGTCTCAATGATAATACAGCGTTTCTTTTTTAGTTTGTTAATAATGTTAATTACATTGATTTTCACATGTTATATTGACCCTGTATTCCTAGGATAAACCCCAGTGGGTCATTACATATTTTATATATTGTTGAATTAGAATTGCTAAAATTACGTTCAGATTTTTACATCTATATTTATATGGGATATTTTTCTTTGGAAGTCTTATAGTGTCTTTGTCTTGTTTTGGTATGAGGGTAATGTTTGCCTCTTAGAATGAAGTGGAAAGAATTCTTTTCAGTAGTGTGAAAGAGTTTCTGTATAACTGGTATTATTATTTTTAACTGTTTGGTAGAATCCACTAATAAAATCATCTGGACCTGGTACTTCCTTTGTGGGAAGATTTTAATAGGTGTATTTAGGTTATCTGTTTTTTCTTGAATAAACTCTTGATAGTTGGTATCTTTCAAGGAATTTGTCTATTTAATTTAAATTGTCAAATTTATTGGCATAAAGTTATTTATAATATTTTTTTATTATCCTTTACATAGTGATAGAAACTATAGCACTCACATTCCTGATATTGGCCATTTGTGTTATCTTTGTCCCCTTCCTCCTCCTCCTCATCCTTCTCTAGTATCATCATCATCATCAGTCTGGCTAGAGATTTATCAATTGTATTGTCTTAGTCAAAGGACCAGCCACTTGTTTCATTGATTTTTCTCTCTTTTTCTTTTTCTTTTCTTTCTCTCTTCTGTAAGAGACAGAGTCTCATCTTGTTGCCAGGCTGGAATGCGGTGGCACAATCATAGCACAACTTAACCTCAGCCTCCTGGGCTCAAGCATTCCCATCTCAGCCTCTTGAGTAATTAGGGCTACAGATGCATGCCACCATGCCCAGCTAAGTTTTCTATTTTTTTAGAGACAGGTTCTCACTGTGTTGCCCAGGCTGGTCTTGAACTTCTGGGCTCAAGGGATCCTCCTGCCTTGACCTTCCAAAGTGCGGGGATTGCAGGCTTGAGCCACCATGCCCAGCCAAGAAGTTGTTTTAATCTTAATGAAAGCTTCTTGAACTGTGTATGTGGTTCTCAATTCTTGGAGGTAGCCATCAAGGGAATGGACAGTCCCTAGAGTGGAATGTTATATAATAGATAGATCCAAGTATCTGATAAACTTTGGGCTGTATCACCAACAGAGTTTTGGGGTTTTTTTTTGTTTGATCCAGGGTCTTACTCTTACCCAGGCTGGAGTTCAGTGGTGCAGCCTCGAACTCTTGGGCACAAGTGATACAAGTGTGTGCTACCATGCCTGGCTAATTGTTTTGTTTTTTTTTTGTTTGTTTCTTTTGTAGTGATGGGTCTCGCTATGTTTGCCTAGGCTGGTCTTGAACTCCTGGCCTCAAGTGATCCTACTACCTCAGCCTCCCAGAGTGCTTAGATTATAGTTATGAGCCACTGCATGGCCTCAGATTTTTTATTGTCTAATTTTCAAGCCTGTCTGATCTTGTCAAACTAACCCATTTTGGTGTATCACTTTTCTCTTTTGTTTGCCTGTTTTGTATTTTATTGATTTCCACTCTTTATTTCTTTGCTCTGTGCTCTTTTTAATTTTTCCTTCTTTTTCTAGTTTTTAAAAGTGTAAGCTTTTGTCTCTGCCAAAATCTCTGTTGCTTTATTTTTGACTCTTAGCATCAGACCTCTGCAGGTGTAAATTTCAGGTTCTAGGCTTCACACCTAGTTGTCAAATTGGTAAATGTTCTAGGCTAAGTGTCTGCAGAAGGTTGTTCACCTCTCTAAGTTTCTTCTCTCTCTGGAGTTAGGTCCTTTACCTCTAGTTTTTGCCGTTTCAGCAGCTATTTGCTACCTTGAAACAAATGACTTAGGTATATTATTCAGTTTTCTGTTTGTTTAACTTGAAGGTTGTAGTTGGCTTCCAGGTCCTGCTTCTTGCCTGGAAGTGGACCCTCCTTAAATGGCTTATTTTTCAATATTCAGTAATCTGCTCACCTTCTAGAAGCTCATATTGATTCACAAAAGCAAGCCGTGCCAGCCATACCTAATTTTCTTTTCTTTTCTTTTTTTTTTGGGAGACAGAGTTTCACTCTTGTCACTCAGGTTGGAGTGCAATGGCATGATCTCGGTTCACTGCAACCTCTTCCTCCTGGGTTCAAGCAACTCTCCTGCCTCAGCCTCCTGAGTAGTTGGGATTATAGGTGCCTGCCACCATGCCTAGCTAAATTTTGTATTTTTACTAGAGACAGCGTTTCACCATGTTGGCCAGGCTGGTCTCGAACTCCTGACCTAAGGTGATCTGCCCACCTTGACCTCCTGAAGTGCTGGGACCACAGGCATGAGCCACTGTACCCAGCCCTATTTTTCTTTGGAGGTTAGTTCTCTTAATTGAATAGGAGAATGTCATGGGCATAAAATGTAAGGAGACAGTTTTTTAAAACCTGTCATGCTATTCTTATGGAGGATCAAAATATGTGAGATGAATGATAATATAGTTGAGGGATTTGTAGCTGATTGAACAACTTAGAGCCAAAGAGTATAGACAGATTAGTGGCAGCCAAAAGTGTTTTTATCTGAGCATGTACCTCAGAACTACCCAGGGATTGTTAAAAATATGCAAATACGCAGATCCCAGTCTATATCTCCTACATCAGAATCTTGGGTGTGGACTGGGAAATAGTATTTTCAAAAATTTTTTTTAGAGTCTGTGATGGAAACTTCTGGCTAAGAATGATGAATTAAATTTAGTGGTGTGCTGGAACTGTCTCACACAAGATTATGATAATTGTCTGCATCTCTTCTCAACCCTGTGTTCACTGTTGGTAGCTTGAAATTGGCCATGATGGGAATATTTACACTATAGAAATTGGCAAATCTGCCCACCACCCCAGAAAACATTTTCTGTTAGGTTAGTACAAAAGTAATTGTGTTTCTTGCCATTGAAAGTAATGGCAAAAAGTGTATTTACTTTTGCACCAACCTGATAGTTACATTTAATAGAATTCAACAGATGTGAAGTTTAAAAAACTCTGTAGGATAGAAGAATGGTAGCATGATTACAATTAACATAATCTAGGCGTTTAGCTGTTTCTTTGGTATGAGGCATTAGTAAGATACAACTTTAAAAAACATTAATGCTATGTATTAAGTTTTATACAACAAAAAAAATAGGGATAGTACTACTGTGCAGAGCATTAATCAGACTGTCCTTTTCTGGAGTATTGGGCATTGGTTATAGGTGCTGTGTTTTCACTTTTCTAGAAATGAGCCGTCAGCACATGGGAATGGGTTTGAAAATTGTTGTAAAGATAATGGTTGAAGAAAAGTTTAACAGAGAACTTAGGAGATACTTCATAGTTCTGATAATGAAACAAAATTAGAATCATTTTGTATGACCACATAAAATAGAATTTGGATCAGTGGGTATGGAGTAAGAAATTTCGCTTGTTAGAACTTTCACATAATTAAATTTGCCCCCATGTAAAATTGTTGGAGATGTTGTAAGTTTTGGAATTGAATGTTACATAGCTGCCACATTCAGGAGACTTTTTGCATTTGGCAGGAAGATGGACTAGATCAGTGATTCATTAACTGTGGTTGCACGTTAGAATTGCCTGGGCAACATTAAAAAACAAAACTCTTGATGAACAGACTGCACGCACCCTAAGCTGACTAAATCAGAATCTTGGGACTTTATCTATCCGTCCGTCCGTCCGTCCGTCCGTCCGTCCGTCCATCCATCCATCCATCCATCCATCCATCTATCTATCTATCTATCTATCTATCTATCCATCCATCTATCTATCTGTCTATTTTTTTGAGACAGCGTCTCAATCTGTCGCCCAAGCTGGAGTACAGTGGCATGATCTTGGCTCACTGCAACCGCTACCTCCTGGGTTCAGGTGCTTCTCCTGCCTCAGCCTCCCAAGTAGCTGGGATTACAGGTGCCTAACACCTTGCCCAGCTCCTAGCTAATTTTGGTATTTTTAGTAAAGACGAGGTTTCACCATATTGGCCAGGCTGATCTCAATCTCCTGACCTTGTGATCAGCCCACCTCAGCCTTCCAACATGATGGGATCACAGGCGTGATCCACTGTTCCCAGCTGTATCTGTAGTTTTTAAAGCTCTTCAGTTCATTATAATGTGCAGCAAAGTTTGAGAGTCACTGAATTAGAATATAATGTATTTTTCCAACTTAATTTTACAGCATAATTTTGACCATTCAATGGTAACACTTTGTTTACCTGGAATAGATTTTGAATGATCTGCATTTGTAAAATATATAGAAAACCTAGGATATATAAATACTAAGGAAATGTAGAGATACAGATTTATTGAATCTGAGAACAGAGGTTCTAATTCTGGAAACACTATTTAAATATTTGATAATTTCATAATGATTATCAGTAATTGATTTAAAGTCCAATATGATTAAATAAAAATGCATTTAAAAAATTTGTGAAACAAAGGAAAAAGAAGTATATTTAGAATTTTATTTCTTATGGTTAAAATGTGACTCATGACATGGGTAAAATGTTAATAATTGTTGAAGCTGACCACTGTACATGTTGGGGCTTAGTATATTATTCTCTGTACTTTATGCTTTATTAGTTTTAAAATTTCAATAAAAAGCTAAAAAAACCCAAAAACTAAAATACTGCTTGTCTTATATCACATTGAAAGGAAATGTATAGCTGGTATGTCCTAAAAACAGAATGCATTAGAATTTAATATTCTTTTAAAATTGGTTCCTATGTAATTTTATGTAATTATATATTTCTAGGAAAAACAAATTATTGGCATTTTAATATTGGATGCTTGGAGCAGAGACCCTTGGAAGCTCACAAAGCTCTATGAAATTCTATGAGAATATTAGTGTCTAAAGTAACAGAATATGGATTATATTTGCTAATAATATGCAAAGAGAGAGTCACTCCTCTGGCCAGACAACCCTGTGGTGTACGGAGCTCAGTGTCTTTAATAAATATTGTGATAATTTGTAGTTCTTTTTCATATAGTAGTAGACTGTAGGGGTCGTGCCTTTAAGTAATGAATTGATGAATGCAATCCCTGTTCCCCAGCATTGGGATGATGTGAGGGGAGGCTTCTTTCCCCTTCCTCTTCCAATTTCCCTTGAGTTCCTTTCTTCTCTCATGTGTGCCCACTGCCTCTCTGTCTTAATCTTTGTCTTTCTTCCTTTCGCCTACTCCTCTGTCCTCATATCTGCATCTATCCTTGCCGGTCTTCCTCCTTGACAGTGTTAACTTGTCTCTCTGACTCACTCTTCCCTCTTTATCGTTCCTGTCTTCCTAATTCTGTCTTTTTTTCTGATCCTCTCTCTTCTGTGTCTCCCCTATTTTGCCCCCCGTTTCAGTCTCCCTACCCATTCATTGTCTCCCCTCCTTTGCTATTGGTCAATCTGTTTCTCCCTGTCCCTGCCTTTTGGTCTGTCTTTATCTCCCTGTTTGTCTCCCTGTTCACCATCTTGTCTCTCCTTATTCATCTTTCTCTATGCATGTGTCTCTTCCTGACCATCTGTCTCTGTTCCTTGTTTGCTTTATTGTTTTCTCTGTGTTCTCTCTCTTGCTCCCTCATGCCTCTTGCTCTCTCTTTGTTGCTCTCTCTTGCTCCCTCATGCCTCTTGTCTTTGTTTGCTCTCCCTGTATGTCCCTCACTCTGTTTTTCTCCCTTGCTCATATCTGTTACTTGTTCAGTCTCTGTCACTAGCTTTTCACCTATTCTTTCTCAGAATAGAGTCATTGCTGATAGCTAGTTTACCTGAGGAGCCCAAACTGTGCACAGAGATATCCTGGGGTGCCATGGGACTACCAATGGGATATTTTACATTTTTTAGAGAAATATGGCATTATTTGACATCTGTTGGGAACTGCTAAAACTATTAGTGCAAGGTAATTAACAGTTTTGACATTAGATCTCACTAAACTGAGAACCTTTTTTGGTTAACTGTCATTCAAATTTAGGAGGCCAGGCAGCCGGGTTTGGTGGCTCATGCCTGTAATCCCAGCACTCTGGGAGGCCAAGGTGGGTGGATCACCTGAAGTCAGGAGTTTGAGACCAGCCTGGCGAATGTGGTGAAACCCTGTCTCTGCTGAAAATAAAAAATTAGCCCGGCACTGTGGTGGACTTCTGTAATCCCAGCTACTTGGTAGGCTGAGGCAGGAGAATCGCTTGAACCCGGGAGGCAGAGATCCCAATGAACCAAGATTGTGCCATTGCACTCCAGCCTGGGCTACAAGAGTGAAACTCTGTCTCAAAAAAAAAAAAGAAGAAGAAAAGAAAGAAGGAAGCCAAGTGCAGTGGCCTATGCCTGTAATTTGAGCATTTAGGGAGGCTGAGGTGAATGGATCACTTCAGGTCGGGAGTTCGAGACCAGCCTGGCCAACATGGTGAAACCCTGTCTCTGGTAAAAACAAAAATTAGCTGGGATGTGGTAACGTGAATCTGTAATTCCAGCTACTTAGGAGGCTGAGGCAGGAGAATCGCTCGACCCAGGAGGTGGAAATTGTAGTGAGCTGAGATCACACCACGGCACTTTAGCCTGGGTGACAAGAATGAAACTCCATCTCAAGAAATAAAAAAAAAAAGAAGGAAATTCTTCCATTTTGCACTGACGTTGGTGAAATCCAGGTTGAATATTCGATGTTTTGAATGACTTTATCATACCATTTTTTTTTATGCCATTTGTTGACCTGTAGCTAACAAGTCTGAGAGTGTTGGATTTGACAGGCTGTAGTTTGACTCAGGTCGTTCTTAATTGGTCTGGAATGTCATTTGGCATAAAGTATTAAAGTAAGTTTTGAGAAAAGGAAAAAAGAAATTGTGCTTGCCTTGGATTTGAGCAGGGATTGAACCAGTCATTTTACTCCTGGCTATGCGGTTCATAGTTTGAAAGTCATTGCCCTACTATATGTAAAAAGTGTCTTTCTAAAATTTATATTTAGTTATGCAGTTGACCCTTGAGCAACATAGATTTGATCTTTGCAGGTCTACTTACATTGGATTTTCTTCCACCTCTGCCACCCCTGAGACAGCAAGACCAACCTCCCATTTTACTCTTCCTCCTTGTCCTCGGCATATTCAATGTGAAGTCATTGAGGATGAAGACTTTTCTAGTAACCACTTCCACTTGAATTTCTCTAGCTTCTCCACTTCTTTTCTCTAGTTTACTTTATTGTAAGAATACAGTGTATAATACATAAAACAGTAAAATATGTATTAATTGACTGTTTATGTTACCACCAAGGCTTCTGGTCAGCAGAACGGTATTAGTAGTTAAGTCACTGGGGAGTCAGAAGATGTACGTCAGGCCAGGCTTGGTGGCTCCTGCCTGTAATCCTAACACTTTGAGAAGCTGAGATTGGCAGATTGCTTGAGCTCAGGAGTTAAAAACAAGCCTGGGCAAGGTGGTGAAACTCTCTACAAAAAATAGAAAAAAATTAGTCATGTGTGGTGGTGTGTGCCTGTATTCCCAGTTACTTGAGAGGCTCAGATGGGAGGATGGCTTGAGCCCGGGAGATCAAGGCTGCATTGAGCCAAGACTGCACTGCTGCACTGCAGCCTGGATGGTAGAGTGAGACCTTGTCATACACAAAAAAACTACATGTGGATTTCCAGCTGCACAGAGGGTCAGCACCCCTACCCGTGTTAAAGGGTTAACTGTATTCAATGAACATTAAAAAAGAAAAGCTTAGGGAAGAGAGTTAAACCATAATCTAGAAGTGTTAAAATGTCACTTTAAATTAACTTATACATTCGGTTATATGTTTTGATTTTATTTAGAACTTTCAATTTAGGACAAGACTAGATGAATTGTAGAAATTAGTTGAGAAATTAGACTGTGCATTTCATATTGACTCATGGTGTAAAATGATCTGATGTATAGTGAAACTTAGTTGACTACAAATGTTATTTTATCAGTTTTGTTTTTAACTGATAAGTTAATTTGTAGTTATTATCCTTGATTTGACTGTCCTTTTGAAAAATCTTGCCAAGAAAACTAAATGTATGACCATCAAAACACTGGTCTTAAAATAGAGTTGAGACTGTTTTTTAGCTTGACACAGTTGTCTCTCTCTTGCTTTGGTTTCCTTCTGAAATGATGTTTCCATTTTGGGGACTGGGAAGAGAATGATTATTTATAGACGACTGTGTTTTGGACAGGTGGTATGTTTACACAGATCAGTGGAATTATTTGTCCCCCAAGACCTTTAATAGGAACACATTTCACTTTATCCTTTTTGTAATTAAAAGAACAAAATAATTATGTGGGTGAGTAGAGAACATTGTCTTTAATTTTGTATGTTAATGCAGCAGGTGTGCACTATATATTAGGAATTTTTCAGAGTTTTGGGGTTACCAATAAAACACATAGCTTTGTCACTGAAAAATTTTAAAGACCATTTTTATTCTTCTTACGGAGCGTACAACTTAGAAACATCTCTCTGTCCTCCCAGTTTTGGCTTTCTGTTTGATAGAAGTGTTTTAGGGAGTCAAACCCTATAGAAAATTGGAGCATCTATACATTGTTGAAACTCTGTATTATATTCTCTATTTTAAAAATTATATTAGTTATAAAGTAACCATTAGCAATACTGCATAACAAATACTTTACAACTTAAAATACTTCCGAAATTTAGCATGTGCACATATTTTTGAGATTTAAAACCCATTGTTATATTAATTTTGTAGGTAACCTCAAAGTTTATACTCCAGTTATTATCCTAGGGCCTTTTTGCCATAAAAGGTACCAAATTAAATAGCATCAAATGAAATTCTTTCAGTCAACCTATACATAGTAGCAGTTTTCTCTAGTAAAACTCTACATAAAGAACTGCTTTCTTCCTTATAACAGGAACTATTTTCATTTTATTCCTTTTTGAGAGCCCCTGCCTCTTGAGAAAATACTTTCCATGTGGTTAGAGACTAGATGACATAAAATAGTCCCATTCAAAAAGATACTGTTAGTAAAATAGTCTCTTTTTTTTCTCTTCCCTTACCTGTCTTCAACTTCTTCTGGAACCTCCTCTCTGTCCTTTATCTATTATGCCCTGGTTATCCAGAGCCATCTTAATTTTAAAATTCTCCATCATATTTTTTATTATATTGAAATAAAAATTCATTCTAGGATCATCCAGATACATTATTTACTAGGAGAAGCAGTTAGCTTGCGTCTAAAGATACTTGGCCATTTCATTATTTTTCATCACATGGTTGAAAAGCTTTCTTTTTGGATATTGTATATGACCATTAGTGCTTATCAGTTCTTACAGTTCCTATTTTTACCCTTATTTTTACAAACAAAGATGGAGAGAAGAGTAAATTCTCTTGAATACATTAATACTTAGTTTTTAAAAAAATAGAATTACATCCCAATTTCTGGAGGTGAGGCAGTAGTCAAAAAACTGAGTAAGCTATGGTCCTGATAGGGGAGAAAATAGATTAGATACTTACTTAATTCAGTGAGACACATGTTCTACAAGAAAAGAGAATCAAGTGCTGTCAGAATAAGAAGGTGACACATTCTGACTTGAGGTGATCAAAGAGTATCTAGAGGAGGTGACCTTTGAGCAGGGCCTTGAAGCAGGGCCAACTTACCCATTAAGCACAGTAAGCACAATGCCTTGGGCCCATGATATTTATAGGGGCCCATAAAATTATCTTCAATTTTAATTAAATTTATAGGAGAAAAAAATGAGTATAATAGTGATGAATAATGAATCCAGCCTGAATTATATTTGTCTTTATAATAATGAAGTTGTAAAATAATTTTTAATATACAGTATTTTTAAATGGATTAAATGGAGGAAGTGACTTACAGAGGCAAAAGTGCCTGAGACTTGGAAAAGTTATAATGCACACTGCCTGGAAAGTTAAGTAAAAGTTTGTGGGTATAAGGGGCTAAAGTTGGCAGAATCTTGAATAAGAAATTGACAAACAACAAATTCATTTTAAGGAGTTAAATATATATGGTTTCTTTTCCACGTGCTGCCACTTGTTGAAGCACAATGACCAGATAAATTTTATTTAGCTAGAACTAGTTAACAGCACTGGATATGCTGAACAAGAAAGATGCCTTCAGTCAGTGAAAAAGTCATTGTATTGAGAGGCAATGTCTGCTTTAATATTTCCTGAGTTATCAATTTAATATTAGTTTATAAACATTATAAGATGTATACATCATTGGTAACATAAACATAGTTAAAATGTGGTGGTATGGAGAACACATTTTTGATTCTAAGAAGTACTGCAGTTTTTTTGTTTCCACAAACTAATTGCATAAAACTCATACTATAGCATAGAATGAACCTCCATGGTGAAACAATGATTGAACATTTCAAACCTTGACTTTATTCATGCTTATAAACAATAACAAAGTCTACAGGTGGTACGGAGTAAGGATCCCTAAAGGTATCATACACATTCAAGTCTAAGTCAGAAATACTGAGGCTTCCCTTTATTACCTTGTTTCTCAAAGGATAATCTGTGAGGCATCTGGAGATTCTGGTTAAAAATCTTAACCATACCCAAGATTTATTGTAGCATCATTTTAGTGGATACATCCTGGAATAATGTGCATTTTAAATATTATTTTGAAGGACTCAAAAGTTTGAGAACCAGTAAGTTAATGTGAATTTTTTTTTTTTTTTGGAGGCAAAGTCTCATTCTGTCACCAGGCTGGAGTGCAGTGGTGTAATCTCGGCTCACTACAACCTCCACCTCCCGGGTTCAAGCAATTCTCCTGCCTCAGCCTCCCAAGTAGCTGGAATTACAGGTGCATGCCACTACACCCAGCTAATTTTTGTATTTTTAGTGGAGATGGGGGTTTCACTATGTTGGCCAAGATGGTCTTGATTTCTTGACCTCATGATCTGGCTGCCTCAGCCTCCCAAAGTGCTGGGATTACAGACAGGAGCCACCGCGCCCATCCTACTGTGAATTTTTTTTAAAGATCTGAATAGTCTTCCTGATGAAAGACACTGAGAGAGTATAGGGATAGGGAGTAAAGGGTAGAAATTTGGGGGGAAAAAGGATGTGGAATGATTTGGTGGTAGGTGAACACTGTTGCACTATCGCCCTGACCTGAATAAAAAAAAACCCACCTCTATCCATTAATCTTTTATTACTTCCAAACCTTTCTTGTATTGTTGTACTTAATTATTTTTTATCCTTCACTGTTTGCCTTTGATTCCCCCAGCTAAATTATAAACCAATTAAGGAGAAACATGTTTTTGCGTTGTCTTGCAAAAGACTACACATAGTAACTGCTTAAACTGATTTTACTGAGTAAGAACAAATTCACTGAAGTCTTCTTGAATTAGAAATAGTATCTCTCATTTTAACACTTTTGTTACAAGTAAATCTGAATTTTCCCTGGCATCTCTTGTTTTCAGAAGGGATACTGCAAAGTAGCTCCAAGTGTGGGCTTCAGTGTCAGAAAACCTGGATTGACATTTTGTCTCTATTCCTTAATTGCCATGTGCCCTTAGGCAAGTTTTGTACTCTTTGAACCTTGATGCCCTCAACTATGACATGGCCCTAATAGTATCTACTTCAGATTATTATTATGAGAATTAAATGAGATCATGTATGTTAAATACTTAGCATAATGCTTGGCATAAAATAGTCAGTAAATGTTTGTGGTTATATCTGTTTCTTGAACTCCCGATCTCAGGTGATCCACCCGCCTTGGCCTCCAAAGTGCTTGGATTACAGGAGTGAGCCACCACGCCCGGCCTATATCTGTTTCTTATAAGCCAGCAATTTATCAGTGTTGTTCATTCACCCTCTCGGGGTCCCCAAGACTGAAAACTATTTACATAATAATACTAAGACTTTATTTGCCTTTTTCACTCTCATTTTCTCACATCTATCACAAGCGGAGTTTTCCAGAGGCTAGCAGAAGCAGATGTGAGAATCCAGCTTCTATTAATGCAGACAGACATAAGAGAGATTTGTACAAATATAAAATAATGCCACTCTTCTCACCATTTGGTGGGGAGGTGGAGGGAATAATTATTTTTGTAAAATTTCTTTATGTTAACATGTAATGGATTTATTTTTGTTATATTTAAGTAAGTTGATAGGTAAATATTTTTTAAGTGTATGTTTTAATTTCTAATATGATAAAGAACAAGAAATAATACGGTGTAACTGGGATAGAGTTTACATTGTAACTGTTACTAGAAAGGGGTCCTGATCCAGACCTTAAGAGAGGGTTCTTGGATCTTGTGCAAGAAACAATTTGAGGCGAGTCCATAGAGCAAAGTGAAAGCAGGTTTATTAATGTCATACCTGTAATCCCAGTACTTTGGGAGGCCGAGGTGGGCAGATCAACCAAGGTCAGGAGTTTGAGACCAGCCTGGCCAACATAGTGAAACCTCTCTCTACTAAAAATACAAAAATTAGCTGGGCATGGTCGCAGATGCCTGTAATCTCAGCTACTTGAGAGGCTAAGAGAGGAGAATCGCTTGAACCCAGGAAACGAAGGTTGCAGTGAGCTGAGATGCACTATTGCACTCTAGCCTGGGCAACAAGAGCGAAACTCTGTCTCAAAACAAAGAAACAAATGAAAGTAAAGAAATGAAAGAATGGCTACTCCATAGACAAGAGCATATTCAAGTACTGCTAGTTGCTCATTTTTATGGTTATTTCTTGATTATATGCGAAACAAGGAGTGGATTATTCATGCCTGCCTTTTTTAGACCAGATAATATGACATTTGTAAACTGTCATGGTGCTGGTGGGAGTGCAGCAGTAAGGATGACCAGAGGTCACTTTCATCGCCATCTTGGTTTTGGTTGGCTTCTTTACTGCAGCCTGTTTTATCAGCAAGGACTTTATGACCTGTATCTTGTGTCAGCCTCTTATCTTGTCCTGTGACTTAGAATGCCTAACCATCTGGGAATGCAGCCCAATAGGTTTCAGCCTCATTTTACCCAGCCCTTATTCAAGAAGGAGTTGCTCTGGTTCAGATGCCTGTGACATAACCAGTTTCTATAAAACAAAGGGATTTACCTTTAATATGTATTCAGGGACAATTTTAAAAGAAAATTAAGGTTTTTCAAAAGATATGGATGATTCAGGAAGAAGTCTTAGAGGCAGAAAATATGAATGAAAAAGTAACACTGGTATATGGCAGTAGTGAGAAAAAAGAGTTGTTTATAGTTGGGGGGGTAGTAATGAAAAATTTGTCGATGAGGCTAAAACTGTGGGTGGTGAGAGAGGAGACTATAACCTGATACCAGGCAGCTTTATCAGGACTTGAAAGTAAAACGCAACTAGTTAGAGGAACTGCCGGAAACAGGATCATAGGTGATATTTATTCTTAAAGTTGGTACTTTTCAGACTTAATTGGGCAGATTTATCATCTTGGATCTTGTTAAAAGTGCATATTCTGATTAACTAATTCTTGGGTGAAGCCTAAAATTCTGTATTTCAAATAAGCTCCCAGAGGATTCTAAAACTTTAAGGCATCACTTGAGAAGTCATATATGCACATTAGAGTTTGAGAAGCATTGCTATATGTCGTTGTTTTACAGGTGAGGTAATGGAAGCCCAGAGAAGTTAGTGGACTTGCTCAGGACTCTACAGCATGTGAGAAGAAAACTTGGATTAGAATACAGATGGCCTCATACCAGACTTTACATTGTTTCCCTAATTTCTTAGAAAGTTAGAATGCCAAAATTAGACATGATAATAATTGTGAGATTAATTTTCAAGTTCTTTTTTGTTAAATGTTTATTTTAGGTTCAGATATATATATATATACAGGCTTGTGATGCAGGTGAATTATGTGTAATGAAATAATCTTATGTGTATAGATTATTTCATTAGGCAAGTAATAAGCATAGTACGTGATAGACAGTTTTTTGGTCCCCATTCTCCTCCCACCCTCCATCCTCAAGTAGGCCCCAGTGTTTCTTGTTTTCTTCTTTGTGTCCATGTATACTGAATGTCTAGCTCCCGCTTATTAAAATCTTTGCCAGAGTCTATGTCCAGAATGTCTAGGTTATCTTCCAGGGGTTTTATTGTTTTAGGTTTTACATGTAAGTCTGCAATCCATCTTGAATTGATTTTTATATATGGTGTTAGGAAGGGGTCCAGCTTCAGTCTTCTGCATATGGCTACCCAGTTATCCTAGCACCATTTATTGAATAGGGAATCTTTTCCCCATTGCTTATTTTTGTCGACTTTGCCGAAGATCAGAGGGTGATAGGTGTGCAGCTTTATTTCTGGGCCCTCTATTCTCTTCCACTGAATATGTGTCTGCTTTTGTACCAGTACCATGGTGTTTTGGTTACGGTAGCCTCATAGAATAGTTCGAAGTCAGGTAATACGATGCCTCTAAGTTTCCAGTTCTTGACTTTCATTTTCTAAAAGAAGGATTTATGGACAAACATTTTTGATGAATTTGTCTATCGATATATTAGCAAATGTTTATTGAAACTGTATATTCTACACATTATGAAATATATATAACACAAACTGTGCCTCCAAGAAGCTTACTGTTTAGAAGAGGTGTTAAGATTTACATGAATAATTTTCCCCCTATATTCCATACTTAAAGTTTCCATCATTTCCTGGATGTGCCAGGGTCTGGCAGCCAGGCTGTATCATAGCTACTTGCCTTTGGATAGTAACCCCTTCACCTTTTGGCGAATTTTCCCCCCACTGTGGTATTTCTTTCTTTCTTTTTTTTTTAGATAGGGTCTCACTGTCGCTCAGGCTGGAGTGCAGTGGTGCAATCACAGCTCACTGCAGCCTTGACTTCCATACTCAAGTGATCCTCCCGCCTCAGCCTCCTGCATAGCTAGGACCACAAGTGTTCACCACCATGCCCAGCTAATTTTTTTTTATTTTTTGTGGAGATGAGGTCTTGCTGTGTTGCCTAGGCTGGTCTTGAACTCCTGGGCTCAAGTGATCCTCCTGCCTTGACCTCCTGGATCAAAAACTTTTTTCTTTAAAAATTCAATGCAAATATCCTTGCTTTGGTGAATCTTTGTGTATTCAGATGATTCACTGTTCCCTGCATCTGTAACACTTCATTCATTACTCTAGAATTTATTACATTGTATTAATATATTAGGTTATCCAGATAATTAAAGTGGTTATGATATACTGTTTTACTAATGCCTAGTTTAGAATTATTGGTGTTGATCTGCACCATTCAATAGAAATACAATGTGAACCACAAATGCCGTTTAAAATTTTCTATAGGTAGACATTTTAAAAATAAAAAGAAATGTTACCAAAACATCAGAGGTTTGGTCTAGGTCCTGCTGCTTGCTGCACAGAAAACTAATCACTGATAAAAGTATTGCCAAGGAAGAAGGCTTTAATTGGGTGCTGCAGCTGAGGAGATGGGAGCTTAGTCTCCCTAACTGACCAGAACAAGGGGTTTATATAGCAGGGAAAAAAAAATGTAACAATGTGTAAGAAAACAAGAACTAGGGAAGAGCAGTGAGGCATCTGGTGCTGTGATCTGGTGAGTTTCAGTTCTTACCTTTTTTTGAGAGACCTGAAGGTCCTTTCCTGAGGAACTCAGATAAAACAAATACAAGTGTCAAGCTGTAACAACAGAAGGATCAATTTCTATGTCCATCCAAAAGAACAGTCCATGGGAGTATTGGGCTGGTTTCAGAAGCAAGGTGAAATTTAATTTAATACAATTTTATTTAACTCATATCAAAGTATGATCATTTTAACACACATTCAATATTAAAATTGTTAATGAGATATTTTATACTTGTATGCTGTCTTCAAAATCTGCTGTGATATTTATTCCTAGAGCACATCTCAATTTGAACTGGCTGCCACATTTCAGGTATTCATGTGGCTGCTGGTTGCTGTATTGGACAGCACAGATCTAGAGCTTCTACAGATTTTTAAAATGCTCTTTGAAATGCCTTTCCAGGCCAGGCATGGTGGCTCATGCCTGTAATCCCAGCACTTTGGGAGGCCAAGGTAGGCAGATCACCTGAGGTTAGGAGTTCAAGACCAGCCTGACCAACATGGCAAAGCCCCACTTCTACTAAAAATACAAAAATTAGCCAGGAGTGGTAGCGTGCGCCTGTAATCCCAGCTACTCGAGGCAGAGGTTGCCGTGAGCCAAGATTGCGGCATTGCACTCTAGCCTGGGTGACAAAGTGAGACTCCATCGCAAAAGAAAAATAAAAAAACAAAAAAGTAAAATAAAATGCCGTTTTGAAATAAAACATTGTTGTTCAATATGTCAAGTAAAAATAATTTTCTAGGTCTTGATTAAAATTTTCCCTTTTACTATGAGTTTGATATATTTTCTCTTAGTTATTTGTATCTTAAATAATATGCTTAACTCCTAGTAAGATTTTTCAAAAGCTCACATTTTTTTTATTACTGTTTTGTACTAGATAATATTCTCAGAATTTTAAGGTGGTCTTTTAATGGAATATTCCAGAAGCAGATGTTCATGAAATATTATTGCAAAACTTTTAATGTGTGATTTTTGACAAATAAATGTTGTTTTCTAAATGGGAAATGTTCCCTTGTCCCCCTCAAAGGGTGTGCAGTGGGGGAGTGGCTTGCTTCTTCAGCCACCCCACTGCTCAGACTTCTAGGGGAGCATACAGATGGGCAGGCTGTGAGGCTCTGACCCCATGTCAGTGTCTAGGGGTAAATGTTTATAGGTGAAGCAACAGTGGGTGTGTGTTACTATGTGCTCTTTTAGTTTTGCATCTATAGGCAGCTTGTGTTAACTAGCTCAGTTAGACCACTGACCTGGTTGCAAGGACAGAGAGCTTTCTGTATGTGTCCCAGTTCTTGCCTTGGTGTACCAGAAGAATCGGATCACATGTGGGCTTGGAGAATGAGTACAAGGTTTGATTGAGTGGAGGTAGCTCTCAGCAGATGGGGGAAGCCAGAAAGGAGATGGAGTGGGAAGGTTTTCCCCTGGAGTCTGGCCGCTCAGCAGCCTGGGCTCTCCTCTGGTGTCCTTAGCCAACTTCCGCATTGTTCTGCTTTGCTTGTTGGTGGCCCGCTGGCGTGTGGTGCATGTTGGTGCATTCCTCTCTACATCCAGCCGCCTGTGTGTTCCTTCACCGAGGTGCTCCTATGGACGTCCAGCCACCTTGTGTGTCTCCCTGCTAGGGTCTCGGGGGTTTTTATAGGCACTGAATGGGTGCATGGCAGGCCAAGGGGATCTTGGGAAATGCAACATTTGGGCAGGAGAACAAAAATGTCTGTCACCTAGGTTCGTGGGGGTGGAGCTGTAGCCAGGAACCATGCCCTCCTCTACTCAGCACTTCCTTTCTCTGCTTCCGTATCATTTAAAAGAATCATGCTCTTCCCTTCCCATTACTCCTGTATCATTTTGGCTCTTTCTAAATTATAAGTTGACTGTAAATTTGCAGAATTTCCTTGTTCATCCAACAAACACAGTCAGTATTGTGCTATATTTGATAGATACAGAGAGTAAAAAGCACTAGGTAGAGATATGCATGGAGCTAGAAGCTTTTAAGTGAGAAAGGGGATAAGTGATATGAAGGAAGGGTTTGGCAGCAATAGATTAGAAGAAGGGCTAAACTGGAAACAAGGAAGACAGTTCAGAATCTGTGTTAATAATTTAGAAAGAAGTAAAAGGAAACTTTTAAAGAAGTAGAGGAGGTAGAGATGCAGAGCAGTGGACATAAGAACTATTAAAGGAACTAGGAAAGACAGGCTTTTATTTGAGAGAAAAGTAAGAGGAAGAAACTCAGGATAACTTCCCAGCTTCTAGTTTAGGCAGTTGATAGCTAGTTGAGACAACTGAATTAGGAAAACCAGAAAAAAAAGATGTTTTTCAGAGAAGATTGAAGATGATGGTAATGTTAATAATAGCTGGTATTTTGAGTGCTTCCTGTATATCAGGCATTTTGCTAAATGCTTTACATACATAATTTCATTTAATTTTCATAACAATCCTTTGAGGACAGTTATAATTATTATTTTGGTTTTACTGATGAGAGAAACAGAAAAAGATTAGAGTATCTTCTTTAGGTTCACATATTTAATGAGAGGCAGAGCCGGGATTTCAACCCAGTCAGTCTTTATTCCAGAGCCTTTTCTTCTAACTAAGTTACTGAATTTAGTGTTGGGCATGTTAAGTTTAAGGTACATGTGTTACCAAAACAACAGGGGTTCAATCCAGGACCTGCTGCTTGCTACACAGAAAGCCAATCACTGAGAAAGGAGTATTGCCAGGGAAGAAGGCTTTAGTCAGTTTCTGTAGCCATGCTAGGAGACCAGTCTTAAATCCATCTCCCTGACTGACTAAAATTAGGGGTTTGTTTATATAGCAAAAGAAATGTAACCATGTGTGAGAAAACAGGAATTAGGTAGGGGTGAGGAAGATGAGTTGGTCAACAGCAAACAGGCAGTCAGGCAGTCATGATGGGTGAGGGGTCTGACATCTCACTGTTCAGATGCAGTGATCTGGGACATTTCAATTCCTTGATCTGAGAGGCCTGGTAGTTGGTTTCCAGAGAAAGGAACTCAGATAAGACAAATGTAACTTGAAACTTTCTCAAGTTTCAAGACTGGGAGGGACCATTTCTGTGTAGTACAGTGGGCCAATTTCACATGTGGGACCGTGGCAGATGTTCAGTATGGTGTATCGGCCTGGAGCCCAGTAAGTAATTGTCTAGAGAACAAGATTTTGAAACCTTCATCATATAGGCAAAAGACTTTAGTAGGAAGAACCTACCATGTAGATTGGTATCTTGGAAACAGAGATGGGATTTTGTAAGGGGAGGGGGTGTCAAGAACTATGAGTGGTCAGGATTGTTAAATACATTGGAGGAGGTCTCAGAAAATAAGTACCGAAAAGGGACCATTGTCTTAGCAGCAAGGATATCATTATCTACCCAGAATATGACCTCATTTGGAAATAGGGTCCTTGCAGATGTACATAATTAGTAGAATTCCTTATCTGTAATGACTGAGCTAGTGAGGAATCACAGAAATAAAAACTAGTTCTCTTGACTACTCATAGGAATTGGTCTTGAGTATGTTTTTATTGTAGCTGTTTTCAATAATGCCTTTGAAGTGCAGAAACACTTCATTTCAGAAATACATATTGTCAGACAGAATGTGTTCATTCTCTATTTAATAGGCCAAGTATATTTGAAAACTGTCTAATCAAATAGCTACTTTAAATGGTTTTAAACAGATTTGAGTATTCTATTATGGCTCTTCTTAGACATTTAACTTGTTTAGACTGAAGAAAAATTGATTTCCAATTAATACCAGATTTTATAAGAAAGAAAATATTAGCTAAATAATTAATTCCACGAAATGCCATGTATCCAAACAAAAACAGGCAACAACTGTTAATTCAATTGGGAGGACAAGATTGAGCTTGATCTGTTAAGTTTTTAAGTATTGTTCAGAATTTTTATTTCAAAAATGTTTTAAGGACCTTTAGTGAATAATATTGTCACACCACGACTTGAAGTATTTGATTTGTGTATAATCATTAAATTTAACATTTTATTTATTGATCAGGTAGTGAAAGCTGATAAATCTGACGTTCTCTTAACTTGAACTCTGTTAACTATTCCCTTCATCTACAGTTTAATAATAATTAATGCTCTTAACAAATCTGAAGCACTACAATTTGTAAAACAGACTTCTAAATAGGATAATTAAGAATAAATTATGTTCACAAGTGTCATTATAATTTCCATTGTATTCTAATTATTTGAAAATTTGTAATCCATATTATAATAAAAATACCATTTTTATTTGTTTAATGTCTTCTAGTTTCAGTTCTTATCCTTTACATGAATCTCTTTTGTATTACTACTGAGATGGATGGCCACATATCCTTCTATTCACATTTCTGGAGTTCATTACCCCTCAATGCATACAGCAACCAGTCATGAGTATCTATGAATACTAGACACCAGGATATTGGATATGGCAGTGAACAAAATAGATACTAGCCCTGTCTTCATGGAGTCTGTAACCTCATTCTGATTTTAAATATGTAATTAGAAGTATGTAAGCAATGTAAAGAAGAAATGGAATGCTATCGAAGAATATGATGGGAATTTAACATAATAGGGGATAGTCAGAGAATATTGCCTTAAGGTATTAATGTTTTGGCCGATACTTGAAGGTTGAATTAACTAATTCAGCTTATTCACATACATAAGTCTTATAAGGATACTTATCTAAATTCCCCAGTGGTCACAAGTCTTCGCAGGAAAGTCTGAAGATAGGACCAGATACACATGTTTTAACCTTAAAAGCTTTCTCTGTAAAGCATGCTTTCTGTAGGGCAGGTGTGAAGGACCAGATGCACATGTTTTAACCTTAAAAGCTTTCTCTGTAAAGAATGCTTTCTGTAGGGCAGGTGTGAGTATCCACCATTTTGCAGTTGCTTGAGACATCGCTTCTTTTCCTCAGTCCCTATTAAGTATTTCTCTCTGAGTAACTGGACTTGTCAACTTGTTTCTTCAGCCTCTCAGCCCTTCAGCCTTGGGAGGAAATCTGCATATACCTGCTCACTGTTGAACACATGATGTCTAATCTCTTTTTGATCTCCACTCCTCACCCCAACCCCAACCTCAGTTATTTACAGAAGGCCAATATGTCTTACAAGTGTTTGTATGTTCTTCATATCCTGTCCCTATTTTGTTAATGTCTCATTCTTATAAAGGAACTTAACACATTATTAAATGGAATAATGTATATAAAGCATTTAGCACAGTGCCTGACATACAGAGAGAATTTTGGCATTCTATCTTTTTGTGACATTAGAGAAATAAGCCCTAGACTGTGGCATGAAGACATCTTTATTCTAATCCAGGTATTCCATTAACAAACTGTGGACCGCTGAGCAAATCAGCTAAGTTCTCTGGGCTTCCATAACCTCATTTGTAAAACGGTGCTTCTCAAACTCTAATGTGCATATATGAAGGTTTGCTAGTGCTGATCTTCCAAAGCTGCAAACCCTTAAAGGATTCCTATAGTCCTCATAAGAGCCATGCTAGTTTCCTGCAAAGATGAGAATGTCCTCTCACTGTAATTATTTCAGGTAGCTTGAATATACCCTGTTCTTAATACTAGATCTTAGTACATGCTATTTCCTCAGCTGTTGCTTATTTCAGTAATTTATTCCTTTTTATTACTGAGTAGCATGCCATTGCATAATGGATATACCATGATTTGTTTATCCACTAGGACTTTGGGTTGTTCCCAGTTTTTGATGATTATGGAAGGAAGCTGCTTTCAATATTTGTGTACAGGTTTTTATGTGAAGTTAAGTTTTTATTGCTGCAGATACCAAGGAGTGGGATTGCTGGGTAATTTGGTAAGTACATAACTTTATTTATTTATTTATCTTTTTTTGAGACAGAGTCTCACTGTGTCACCCAGGCTGAAGTTCAGTGGCGTGATCTCAGCTCACTGCACCCTCTTCCTCCTGGGTTCAAGTGATTCTCCTGCCTCAACCTCCGAAGTAGCTGGGATTACAGGCATGCGCCTGGCTAATTTTTACATTTTTAGTAGAGACCGGCTTTTGCCACATTGGCCAGACCGGTCTTGAACTCCTGAGCTCAAGTGATCTGCCCGCCTTGGCCTCCCAAAGTGCTAAGATTATAGGTGTGAGCCACTGTGCCTGACCCATAACTATAAGAAACTGCCAAACTGTTTCCAAAGTAGCTTTACCGTTTTGTATTCCCACCAGGAACATGAATTGGAGTTGCTCTGTAGCTTTATTATTTGATACTGTTAGTATGTTTTATTTTAGCTATCTTAATATTTATACAAATAGTATCTCATTGGACATTTAATTGTTTAGCATCTTCAATTGGTATGTAATAATTATTATGTTTGGATTTAGATCTATCATTTTATTATTTGCTTTTTTGCTTTTTCCTATGTTTTCTGTTCATTTTCCCTTTCCTGTTTTTTGGAGGGGGGGTAGTATTTTAATATTTATTGTATTTTAATGTATCAGTTGTATTTTTTCTTCTATCGATTTCTACAGTTATTTTTAATGGTTGCTTCAGGGATTATAATATACATACTTCACTTTAAACAGTCTACTTAGGATTAATATTTTATAATTTTGTGTAGAATGTAGAAACCTTTACACCAAACAGGTCTGTTTCCCTTTCCTCTTAAGCTGTGATTGATTGTCTTATGTTTACATCTATATACATTGAAAACTCCATTAGACAAGATAATTATTGCTTTCAGCTGACAAAGATTTTATAGAACTCACCCAGATATTTGCTGCTTCTGTTGATTTTCCTTTATTCCTGATGAGGTTTTGAGGTTCCTGATTATTATTTCTCTTCTACTCAAATAGATTTCTTTAACAAGTTTTTCAGAATAGTCTACTGGCTACAGATTGCCTTAGATCTTCTTTCTCTGAGATTATCTTTATTTCACCTGTATTCCTGAAGGAGGTTTTCAGTGGACATATATTCTTGGCTGACAGTTCTTTTCATGTTGCACTTTGAAAATTTTGATCTACCTCCATATCTGGAGATTTTGATAAAAATTTCACAGTTAAAATAAGCAATGATTTGTTTTTCTCTGGCTACTTTTAAGAGTTTATTTTTATCTTTAGTTTTTTGCAGTTTGATTATGATCCATCTGGGCTTGGACGTCTTTGGATTTATATCATTCGGAGTTTATTCAGCTTCTTGAATATGTAGGTTTATGTCTTTCACCAAATTTGGGAAGTTTTAAACTATTATGTCTTAAGATTTTTTTTCTGCACTGCATTCTATTTCTTTTCCTTTGGGAACTTGATTGACATGAATGTTAGACTTTTTGTAGTCCCTCAAGTCATAGAGATCCTCCCTCTTCCCTGTCATTTATTCCTCTGTGGCTTAGGTTGAATAATTTTTGTTGATCTGTCTTCAGGTATACTCACTCTTTGCTCTGTCATCTCTGTTCCTCTTGCTGTGCCCATTTGGTGAATTTTTATTTTATTTATTTATTTTTCAGTTCTAAAGTTTTTATTTGATTTTTTTTTTGATCTTCTATTTTTGTGCCAGAGCATTCCTTTCTGTTCCTTTCAAGAATATTTACCCTTCCTTGGTGAAGCATTTTAATGATAGTTTTTGTTACATAATTTCAACATCTGTGTCATCTTGGAGTTGGCATTTGTTGTCTTCTGCCATGTGTTGAGATTTTCCTAGTTATTTGTACGCCAGGTAATTTTAGATTATATCTTGGGTATTTTGGATATTATGTTAGGAGATTCAAGGTCTTGCTTATGTCCTGTGTAGAGTGCTGACTGACTTGTTAAGATTTAGGCACAATTTCTAACTTACCTTGTATGATTTGTGATTTCAATGTTAGTGTTATTTTCAAACCATTTGATACACTATTCAGGTATTTCCCCCATGTGTGGTCAACCACTGTCCAGTCTGAATATATAGTGATATATTCATAGTTTAATTCTTAGAGTCTGTGCTGTGCTGTTTAGGTTCAGATCCAATTATGCAAGCTTTCTCTCTATCCATTCTCCTTGATTGTTCTCTGATTAGATAACTAGGGCTTTATTTACCCCACTCTGCAGAGCAATTCCTTTGACTTACTTGGATCCAAAGCTAAGCAGTGGAACAGGAGGGAGGAAGAGGAAGAGAGAGGGACAGAAAGAGACCGCGAGACAGAGAGCATGAGCAAGCAAAAGAGTGCGACAGCGAGAGTGAGCATGCAATATGCAGTAGGGGTTAATTTCACCCTCTTGGGAGTACTACTACTTCTCTGCTGTAAGAAGAAAGTTTCTCCTCAGTATTTTAGGCTCTTCCAGGCCCCTGTTATTACTGTTCTATCTGCCACCACTAACATAGAGTTTCATGGGAGTTTGGGTGCAAGATAATGGATAAAATAAAAAAGGGGGGAATGTTTCTCACTGAGTGTTAAGAAATCCCTTCTCCTCAAGACAGATTTAGAGGATTTTTAGAACT